>JAKTWK010000011.1:0-289355 GCA_030561035.1 Wickerhamiella bombiphila
CACACTTCGAAGAGCGTATACGCATTGCCACTCCTTCGGTCATCCCTTAATTATTATTGCTTTCAATATAAATACTTAATTCTCTTTTTTACAGTTCATCTGTATTGATATATTAGACACTACAGAAACAGTAGACCCAAAGGGTTCATGTTTATGGTCGTAAGGGATCCACTGCCATTATTTTCAGGGAATTAGCGCAGTCGAATCCGCCAGTACGCATCACAATCACTAAAACGTTGCGATTCCTGGGGTAATTCAATATCGCTGGCTTACCTGTGTCTGATTTGCTCCTGGTAACACCCGATGCTAATACGTCAAGTTGATGCTCAATAGGAATTGTGTCAGTCCAGAAAAAGGGTTCATCACTCTGGCCCATGACCCAAAACTTGGCCGGCAAGTTGGTCGTTAGTTCAACACTGGTCACATTCCATGATCCTTCCAATCGAATTCCTAGCATTGCCTCTTGGCCAATGGGCCAACACTTGGCTTTGGGTCCAGATTGCAGCACACCACCTGGTGCTACGTCTGAAGGATAATCTAATCGCAAAACTTTGTAGAAAATGCCCAGCCAACTTGTATAGGGCTGTGATGTAAGTTCGGGCATAATTCGCGCCGTACCAGCTAAGACGAGATCGATGGGGTCCTGGCTTGGTAAAGGTGCTGTTGCTTCTTCAAGCGCACCAATGCGTGTGTCCATCATATCTACATGAGAATTGAGGCCATTAAGTATGCCTTCAACGTTATCCAACCGCTGGGAAGCCGTCCATGAAAGCCATATTGCTACTGACAATATAGCAACGCTGAAGATCACAGGCCAATATATTCGGGGTCTAGAGCTTTTTACTGGCATTGGTACCATTGGTCTGTTAAAACCCTGAAGTTCTGGCATTTCGTTTGGTCGCTGAACCTGTGATTCTTGTGTGCTAGCCGTGAATGAGACTTGGGCGGGTGCGCTCGAAGGCTTTTCTACGACCGCAGGAGAGGCGATCCGTGGAGACTGGTCTCGATTCCGAACTGGTGGGGGAGGTGTACTCAAAAATGCACTGCGGATACTTGGTAAATCCTCATAGCGAAATGGTAGCGGCCTAGCTTCGTCCATCGCCTAGCGCGTCCCTAGGCACGCGTTCCTGACATAAGCAAATCATCTGCTATCAATTAACCAGAGACTGTGGACGAGGATGAAGCGGTCAATAACCGACTACTTTCAGACTAAGGCGAAACCACCCCAGTCTAAGTTGGCTAAATTTTCAACAAAGGCCCCTTCAAAACCCCCACTTGATGAACTTCGGCTGGAATATGACACGTTGGGTCCAACATGGCTTGTGGCCCTTGAGGATGAGATGCGAAAGCCGTATTTCCTGGGTCTGAAGCGCTGGATCAAGGCACAACAACAACAGGGTGTTACTATGTACCCACCTCCGCGTGATGTCTATAGTTGGTCGCGTTTGACGCCTTTAGATGAGGTCAAAGTCGTGATCCTGGGTCAAGACCCTTATCACAACGTAGGACAAGCGCATGGTCTTGCATTTTCGGTAGCTCCCCCAACTCCACCTCCACCATCGCTCCAGAATATTTATAAAGAATTGCGGAATTGCTACCCTGACTTTGTGCCGCCGCGCACAGGCAGCTTGGTTGGTTGGGCAGAACAGGGAGTGTTGCTTCTGAATGCCTGTTTAACAGTTACCGCTCATCAAGCAAACTCACATTCAGGTAGAGGCTGGGAACAGTTCACTGAACAAGTCCTGAAGGTCGTTCTAGCTCGCAACAAGCACGTGGTTATCATGGCTTGGGGATCCCCAGCAGCTAAGCGCGTGGCCCAAGTCCGGCCTGGCTCGCAACACCTAGTATTGCGGAGCGTCCACCCAAGTCCACTGTCAGCGTCACGCGGATGGTTTGGATCGGCACACTTTAAGAAAGGCAATGAGTGGCTAGAAAAGCAGGGTCTGGAGCCTGTCGATTGGACACGACTTGAGTCTCGTCCTACTCGAACAGTCAAGGAAACCGTTAAGGACACCAAGAAGACTAATGAACAAGTTGACACACAAGAGAAGTCTGTCAATGAACAGTCTCACCATGAAATTGCCGTGGTTACCAAGACTGACGATAAGAGTGAGGTCAAGGTGCAGACTGACATAGGAGAAAACAAGCTGGAGAAGGGTACAGAAACAACTGTTGATACGACTGAGTTGCCAACTCCACCCAGCATGGACGAGCCTAAAGTGTCTGCTTCAGAGGATCACTCCGTAAACAGCTCTGTGGAGGTGACAACTGAAAAGAAACAAATGCCAGATTTGTAGGTCAATCATTCTTATGTAGAATAATAACGTCACCACGGCGCCTTGAATCTTCATGGAAGTGTGAATTAAAGAAGCGGGTAGACTCTGAGTAGTTCCTCAAGGTAATAACTGGAAGCAAAGCCTCGAAAACCACCACATACTCGGTCTCAAAATTTTGGTGTTGGTTCAAAAACTCTGCTGGGTTGGCATAGAATTGGTCGGCTTCATCTACATAAATGTCGCCGTCCTGTTCAGGATTCCAATCCCAGGGTGGATCACACGTTAAAAATTGCACGTTGAGATCTGATCGCTGCAGGTGGGCTCGCCATGGGGTTGAGTGACAGGGCATTAAGAATGACACGTCAGTGATGTCAGGAGAATGTCGTATATAGTCAATCACGTCAACTACACCACGTTGATGTACCTGTCCTAAGTAGCCAGCCACGCCAAGATTAACTGCAACCCCAAGCGCTAGAATAGACTTCGGAAAGTGCAGTGCTGGGACAGAAGCTGCAGCATGAAGCAATGGTAGAAGATAGTACAGAAATCGCACTTCTTTGTGAGCAATTAATGAGAAGGCCACAATATGACTAGCAACTATCTGAAAGACAATTGACCTGGGACCTAACTGGGTGATCCCAATCAGAAAGAGCGGCAACCACCCGATAAGAAGAAGCGGTACAGCTTGCACTAAATAATAGTGCCACGGCATAACGCCATAGATCTCACTGACTCGCGCCCCAAAATTATAGCGTAAAAATTCGCAAAATGGGAATTTGTTACCACCGAAATAGTTTATATCGGCCAGAAAGATGACGCCCTGAGTGGCCACAGCAATTGATCCTGCTAACATGATTACTTTCAGTGCAATAGGCTTCGATACAGATAGAATGAGTCTAATACCCAAAAGGAACCACAATAACCCATTGCTTGGACGGAGTGCAATGGAAATCTGGGCTGCGACGTTTGCAGCTGCGAATCCTAGCCAGCTGAAGCGCCTGCGACCTGCTGGAGATATCGCGGATGTTAATGGCCAGTAACACAAAGACCAAACTACCAGTGCCATTTCTATAGTGTTGGAAAATGGACGTGTTGAGCAGTACCAGTTCCAGGCCGATCCCAGGCTGAGAATAAGTGCCACCTGACTATACTGGGGGCCAAGCAGTTTACCTGTGAGCTTAGCGGTATTTAGGTCTGCTGATGCCGCTACTAATGCCATAAAAACTTTCCCCAATATCAGCCAATCTACTTGTAGAGCATTAGCTATTCGAATCAAGCCACCAAATAATCGAGGCATTAGCGAGCTACGAATCACGGCTTGCCATTCCCACGAAACGAACCCTTCACCGGTCACATCATGAAGGGCGGGCTCCCAGGCCTGGAAATATTCATCAGGCTGGAAAAAAGTCCGGATCGCGAACGCGTTCAGCAGCCGCAATGCGACCACCGTAGCGGCCACCGCAGTCGAGCGCATGCGTAAGCTTCGACTATGCTGCTAGTAAATAGACTTGACGTTGATTCACCGAGATGCCAGACAGTTTTCAAATTCAGTTGCATTTAAATAATACTAATAGCAATAGGTTCTTTTTATCATGTTAACAGTTATAATGGTATAGGGTATGCGGCTGTTACTGGAGAGGCTCGAACTTCGCAAGACGCTGCTCGCTGAGGTTAAGTTGCAGTGTTAACGCCAATATTTCGTCATGTAGAGCCTCCACAGCATGCGTTCGAAGGTATTGCTCTTCGGCCATGTTACGCTGGCGCTCTTGAGCCTTTTCTAATTGCTTCCTCGTGGTATCCAACTTGGTTTGCAATTCAGAGACCTGAGTTTTCAGTAAGGATATCATTTCTGTCTGTTGATCTCGAATTGTCGATTCAAACGGGGCCTCTTGTTCTGTCATTCCTTTATCAGGGGTAGCATCGACAAGGGCGGCTCGGCGGGCTGCTAACTCGAATTGCTCGAATATCGGAACGAGACGTTGTTCTATATTGTCGCGCTCCGCCAGTCTATCTTCCACAATGTCGACCCAGCCACTCATTTACGCCAACCTACAAACACGCCCACCTATACACTCTCACCTATGCTCACGTGCGTAATGTGCGTGAAGTTAACAATATAGGCTAAACGTTATACGTAACAGGCGTTGCGCAGAGCTCTTCGAGATCCAAAAATTCGCGTCGCCAGGCATCTATTGCAATTAGGAGGGCAGTTAATAAAGCCACAGCCAGGAAATCCAAGACTCTGGATTCAGGCTCGATCGCTGCATCCAGCCCTCCGAAAAAGAGCTGTACAGCTTCAGTCTGAGTATGGACGACTCAACGATTTGGAAGTGACAGAAGGTTACAACACAGAGCGGGCACTTCGTCTTGCAAGATTGCAGCGTGTAGTTGAACAGTTCGAGGAGCTTGTACACACAGAATCGGAAATCCCCGAACTCGAAGAGCTCTCTAAAGATGCTGCACTGGGTGAAGATGCCCGCCAAGAACTCGCGATGCTGCGAGACAGGATAGGAAGCCTCGAAAAAGACCTGGTAGCTGGGCTCGTGCCAACTCACAAGTTTGCAGACAAAGCATGTTTACTCGAAATTCGTCCTGGCATCGGTGGTTCTGAGGCAACTCTATTCGCGGCCGATCTTTTGCAGATGTATGAAAACTGGTGTATACGACACCACTGGAAATATCAGATACTTAGTTTGCATGAACATGCAACTGGGGGGATCACAGAGGCTATTCTGCATATATCCGAGTTTGGAAGTTACGGACAGCTCCAATTCGAAGGTGGGGTCCATCGAGTCCAGCGAGTCCCTGCAACCGAGCAAAAGGGACGTGTACATACTTCAACAGCTGCAGTGGTCGTTCTTCCTGATATGGGTGATCAGGAGACGCCAGAAATGGAATTTGCACCCGGAGAACTCCGGATAGATGTGATGCGAGCATCAGGGTCCGGTGGACAGCATGTGAACACTACCGAATCAGCGGTACGTATCGTGCATATACCGACGGGTATGATTGTTACGTGCCAAGATGAGCGCTCTCAGCACAAGAATCGAGCTAAGGCGTTACGGGTACTACGGGGACGGCTTGCTGAACATCAGGAGCGGGAGCAGCAGCGTCTAGGACGCGCACAACGTACCGCACAGGTGTCAGGTACCGATAGAAGTGACAAAATTCGCACTTATAACTATCCACAAAATCGGATCACTGATCATCGCGCTGGTTGGTCTAGCCTGCATCTAAGCGAGGTCATGGCGGGAGAATTGGATGGGTTATTAGATGCTTTAAAACAATGGGCCCACTCCCAAGCGATCCAGGTGACAGTGGAAACCGCTAATATAAGTGAATCCCCCTCTGATGAGACCCGAACTAATCCTATTGGGTCGTAATTGCCGTATATACAATGATTTCACCCTACCTGAGCGGCTCTAAGCGGGCTTACCTAATATTGTAGTTCCAAAGCGGGTTAGGATCAGGCAGCAGCAGCAATCAATGGACCGCCTTGCCAGCGAAGTCGTCGGCTCAAAGTTGGAAACCGTCATGGACCGTCTAGAATCACTAGATGATGCCCAGAATCTGATATTAGACCGTCTGGATTCGCTGGAGGCAGGCCTTCGACTAGTCCAGCAAGAGAACGACCCGGTAGATGTGGCTCGAGAGCTGGACCGCATAACTAAACTCCGGAAACGGTTACGTGCCATACTCAAGAGTCTTCAAACTTCACAATCGCATCTACATAACATTAAAGGTCGGCTATCAACAGACCCCGCCTCGGTATAATTATTTCTATCCGATCACATGATGACTTTTTTACCCATATCGGGGGGCCGGGGTACCCGTCGGTTGTTGCTGACGCAGCAAGCCCATAGTAGGAGTGGGGTTATACGGATCGTTAGGGTGTCTTTGATCACTTGTTACCTTGCATTCTGCTTGTCATACCCCGCATTTCTAGGAATCGCAGATAGGTTCGTGGGGAAATGCTTGTAGAGGTCCACTCCAAGGACTTTGTGATCCAGTGGTTGAATGTGCCAGCACAATGCTGGCTTCAGTATAAGGTGATCCCACTGAAAAAGAGCATCAATTTCGTTGTTTTCGAGCGGGCATCCACCGCTGGAGAAGCCGTTTTTTCGGAAACGTTGGCTTCTAGTTCTGGTACTCTTCATGAACGGCTTGCAGCTAGTGGACTAGAGTTAGTTCCGGATCAGGATGTCCGGCGGCTTCAAGCTAACGAAATGGAAGAAGGGGCCGTGGTACCTCGCGATCCGAGTAAAGGGGGACTTTTCGCATTTGTGTTCGATAATCGGTTCTCAAAGTCAACGGCAAAGACCATTGAATGCACATTTAGTGTGCATGAGGGATCCCCGCAAAGTGGGGGACATAGCCTTGAGTCGCAAGTTTCGGCTACTCCTAAGCATCTGCACCCTGGTGTCCATGCCCCGAGTAAGCGACGGTCTACCATCAGTAGTGTGATGGCTGCGCCTGCGTTAAGTAGCGATGGACGCTATCTCACAGGGGTTCTATTGAAGAAACGCCGTAAGAATTTTCAGGGGTATGCACGCCGTTACTTCATGCTGGACACGCGTCTTGGGCTATTGAATTACTATCTTGACCAGAAATCGAGTTTCCTGCGGGGAGTAATGCCTGTAAAGATCTGTGATGTTACCTCTAACCCATTGCATCGTGAGGTAATGCTCGATTCTGGTGTGGAAAAGTGGTCTCTTAAAGCATTAGACGATCAGGCATTTGCAGAGTGGTCTCGGGCCTTTAAACAACTTCAGCAAGCCGGACTTGGCGCCGTCGAGGCCAAGGATGATCTTGAAGACTCCCATGTCACGCGTCCTGGGGGCGTGGGATTGTCAGTCAGTCACCCATCTGCTCAAAGCAAGACAGAGGCCCGGGATGAGCCAAAAGTTGATACACCTGCTTCTGAAGTTCCAACAGCGGCAGCAATTGAAGAGCCAGCTCAGCATAAAGATCAACAGCTGGAAGATGTTACATCCAAAGCGGCTACCGATCTCCAAGCAATTCTACCCTCGCTGCCTGCTGAGCAGCGTAGACGTGTTGCACGAGTAATTCGTGAGCTTCAGCGTTCAGGTCAAAACAATATATCTGATGCACCTTCTGAATCGGAATCAGAGGCTGAAGAAGTCCGCGGCGAAAACGTTGATGAGGCACTACCAGAGCCTCCTATAAATCCTAACCACAATCTGACCCAGCTTGGCTCTCGGGGTGCCTGGATTGGTGGAACTGCAGGACTTATTGGTGGGATACTCACCGGAAGCCTTGTGGGTGCTGTGGCCGTTGCAGCCGCAGGGGCCGCCCTGGGTGCTTCTACTAGTGTTGCTGGTCATCATTCCAAAGAAGTGGTCTCATATGACGAGTTACTTGAGGATTCAGACAATTATTCAAGTGCCGATGCTTCTGACGATAGTGACGTGGGTGAGGAGGATGCTGCTTCTGCAGTCCATGTTGGGTTTGTTCCGCGTTCATCACGGCCGTTGGCACCAGCTGAATTTGTGGAAGCATTGTGGGTACCTGAAAAACCCAAACCGTCAACATATAAAGGTTTTCAGCCAGATTCTTCCGATCCTACTCAATCTTCTGAAGCTCCATCGGCTGAAGCCACGACAGAAAAGGCCGAAGTAAGCCCTGAAGACCATGCTGAGACATCTCTGTACCCTCTGCCGCATCCTGTGGTGACTCGTCGTCACCAGATCCGTGGACCAACATGGCCGATCCCGAGTTTAATGAGTATGGTCAAAAAGGGCAGTTCTGGGTCCGCTTCTGCACCTGCTGCTGCCAATGAGCCGATCTCGTTGTTACAGCGTATTGGTGAGATGTATTTGGGTGCCGAGTCGTTGGATCACGCTGCTGCTGCTGCACCTGGATCGCCTCTCCGTGTTATGCATGTTGCCCTATTCGCTCTGGCCTATGTCGTCGGAAACATTAGCAAAGAGCGCGCCATGCGCAAACCATTTACACCACTACTTGGCGAAACCTATGAAATGGCCCGTGAAGATCTCCAGTTCCGACTTGTCGCAGAAAAGGTTGTGCACAAGCCTCTGGTTGTGGCCACCCAGGCAGAGAGCCCGAACTGGACGGTGCATTTCACTGCAAGACCGTACCAAAAAATGTGGGCTAAAACTGTTCAGATGGTCGACCCTGGACCCGTGAGAGTAACCTTCCCAGATGGTGAAAGCGTCACGTTCATTCTTCCAGAACTGTTTCTTCGGAATATCCTCGCCGGGGAGCGATATATTGAGCCTAGCGGCTCTACTTCGGTTGAATCTTCTAGTGGTCAAACAGCCACTATTGAATTCAAATCGAATGGCGTGTTTGGAGGGAGATCTGAAGACTTGAAAATCATCTCTGGATCAGACTCATCTTTGGTGTTCAGTGGCAAATGGACAGATCAAATCACCAGCAAGGGAAAGGTGGTGTGGAAAGCGCCTGCTTTAGTTGAGAATCCTGCAAAGCATTATGGATGGCTTCGAAGAACAGCTGAACTGAACGAAATTACCGCTATTGAAAGAGATGCTCTTGCACCTACCGATTCTCGTCTACGACTGGATCAACGAGCCATGGAAGAGAACAATATTGATAGGGCTGAAGAAGTGAAGGCGGATCTTGAACAGCGTCAACGTGACCGTCGTCGTGATATGGAGAATGCACATAAGCAATGGGAATCGCAATTCTTTGCCAAATCCAGCGATGCCCATGGTTATTATGCTCTGCACACAGGTTCACGTAACTACTGGGTACGGCGACAAGCCCAAAACTGGGAGGGTATCACCCGTATATTCTAGAGAATATCAATCGTCCCTTAGCTGCGAATATATGACTGTCGATCATGCCTAGATAAGTATGAAACATAACGTCGATCACACTCTGGAGAGTCTATGCATATATTACGCTAGAAGTCACAGAATGTCCAAGTATTAATTAGATAGAATTATTAGATCAAAAACTCAACCCTTCAATATAAAAAATGTAGATGGTTCTAGCATTGCCGATCACGTAACCGTTCTGGGGCATTTCAGAAACACTGACAAACCTACTTTCAAGGAAATGGGCCTGTGGCCTAGAGGGGCTATGGCGCAATTGGTTAGCGCTTCTGATTCCAATCTGGGAGCAATTCCGGGACCATCAGGAGGTTGTCCGTTCGAGTCGGGCTAGCCCCACTTTTTTTGTTATTTATTTTGTTCCTCTCCCCACTTCCCAGCTGATCTGTAGTTCGTAGTTTCTTTCCGAGACCACGCTCCTACGACGACGTGTTCGAAACATACTATTAGCAATTTTTTTTGTCTGACGTCTAGCACTGAATCTGTATATTATTATACTCATTGATGCTGCTAATAACAGTAAACCCCGAAATTTAGGTCCGAAAAGAATCAATGAAATATATGTTGATTTAGCACTTTTGTAATGTATTAATGCTATATCAGCCCTGTTTCTCGGAGAAAAGTAGTCGGACAGGATCGTCACTAGAAAGACGCTCAATTATATGTTGACGTTCTGGTTGTGGTTTTTTCAATAACCTTGCATACTCTCTATACATGCGCTCCTTCTCCTTATCCGAGAGAAGACACTGGGTAAAAGACACATCATCACGGTATTTCCGTTTGAACTCTAAGTAGAACAATCCTGCTCTATACTTTGAACGCACGAGATTGGCAAAAAGACGTGGAGATGACCCTATCTCCACCTTCTTTTTTGCCCACTCTGAATATACAGTGGCTCGCCTATCATTTGACCCTAAGCAGAGATACCTGTCATCGTTAACCAGCTTTCCTTTGTGAGCATCCCAGCCCAACATGGCATCGACATTGTGGTCCTCTAGCATCTGTTCAAATGCATTGGAATCTTCTTCTTCATCAGAAAGCTCCAAATCTGATTCCTCGTCTTGAGTGTCGAATGTTTCTGCTAGTTGATAACTAGTCGGTTCATTCAGACTTTCAGACTTTTCCAGTACTTCTCCCTCATTAGGAGCTGATGGTTCATCCAGTTCACAACTCTCATGCAAATTGTGTACTTCATGATGCATTTCTGAGCTTGCGAGTCTCTGCTGAGCAGGATATGGGAGGCCCCTTGCCCTCGCAATAAGCACCAATATATCATCATTTACCTCTGGCGAAATGCGCTTACTCGTCTTGGTTTGAGGATCAAAGCTAAATAGCAATCCATTTCGTGTCGCCACTAGCCATGTCCCATCATCCTGGAGTAGCTTTTTTCGAGGGCGATCACCAGCACCCATTTTATTCTCCCACACAATATATTTTTTGTCTTAACTAAGGTAGGTTAGAATGGAACGTGAAAAAAGAGGAGATCGTCCATTCGAGTTTGGACAGCGCTATCTGTTGGATGAAGAGGCAGTGTGGGATTATAATGCCTGGGATCATGTAGAATGGGGCGAAGAACAGCGCATAGAGGCAGAGGAGAAGCTGGCTGCTCAGAAGGAACACCCTGTTACTCCCCACGATCGCGAGCGATATATGTCGAATCCGGCAAGATTCTGGGATATATTCTATCGGAACAACCGTGCAAATTTTTTTAAGGACCGCAAGTGGCTGCGCATTGAATTTCCTTCATTATACGAGGCAACCCGTCCTGATGGTGGCCCTGTCAATATATGCGAGATAGGCTGTGGCGCAGGTAATACTATGTTCCCCGTTCTTGAAGCCAACGAAAACCCTCATTTGAAGGTTACTGGGTTGGATTTTTCTCCCCGGGCAGTCCAGTTAGTTCGCGAGCATGCAGCTTTTAATCCAGAGCACGCACACGCCGCTGTGTGGGATCTTGCAAACCCAGACGGTAATCTTCCCGAAGGTGTGGAACCTCATTCTCAAGACATTGTGGTTCTAATTTTTGTGCTCAGTGCGCTGGCGCCTGAGCAATGGACACAGGCCGTGGCAAACATCCGAAAACTGGCGCGCCCTGGAGCCCAAGTTTTATTTCGAGACTATGGGCGGTATGATCTAGCTCAAGTCAGGTTCAAAAAGGGCCGATTACTCGGTGAAAACTTCTATATTCGGGGTGACGGTACTCGGGTTTACTTTTTCACTGAAGATGAGATCAGACAAATATTTGAGGGGTTTGATGATTTCAAGATCGCCACGGATAGACGACTGATAGTCAACCGGCTACGGCGCCTCAAAATGTACCGCATATGGTTACAGTCACAATTCCGAGTCCCGCGAAGTGTAGACAACTAGGGGTTTTTTCATGCCAGCACTTAAACATGTGGCATATTACCAAGTTGAACAATTTGGCCTAATTATCTGTAGGATCTATAACTGCCAGTAGGCTGCCAACCATGAGGAGTGATCCTGTCGCAAAAACTTGGCCATGAACCTGGCTCACCACATCTTCAATATTCGAACAAACATGAACAGCAGTGGAAGGACTCAACTCCTGCCATTTAGCTGCCAGTTGTTTTTGAATTACCAGCCGGTCTATCTGTTCTTTAGAAACGTTGTGGCTGATCATTTCCGGTTTCCAGCCGGATGCAAAGCTTTGATTTGTCGTGAAATATACCTGTGCCACAGTGATGCCTCTATCACGAAGCGCCACATAGAGGGCAGTAATCAAGGCATCTACATTATCGCGCTTCTGTTGATTGAACACGAGACTAATGGGCTTTGACGTATCCACTTCATGTGCCAACCATTCTGCAGATACGTCAAGGCTTTCCATCGTATGCGCGCCATCAACAAACCACCTGGCGTTCTTAGTTTCTAACACTTGACACCTGCCGGGCCAGCTGGCCGACTGTAGGCCTTCCAAAATTTCGGGACTCGATGGATCAATGTGAAGACGTTGCCCAACAAGCTGTGCTGCAATCGCAGCATTTTTACGCTGAAATTCACCCTGGAGATCGAGCCTTAACGCTGCAATCTCCGGAGATACTTCTACTACCTGCCAGTGGGCGCCCTTTTCTTCTGCCCTAGCTCGAAGCACCGACATTGCCTCATAAGGCTGGTCTGATATAGTAAAAGCAGGCACGCCTTTACGAAATATTCCCGCCTTATTCCAAGCGATTTCTCCCAGAGTAGATCCGAGGACGTTAACATGATCGATACCCAAACTAGTTACGGCTGTCGCCTTTGGGGACTCAAATACGTTTGTGGAATCGTATTCCCCGCCAATTCCTACCTCATATATAGCAGAATCCACGCCTTCTTTCATGAACGCGTGTAGCGAAACCAGTGTCAAGTACCGAAAGTAACTAGGTTTAACCCCAGAACCCATTCTGGGAAATCTTTGAGGATCACTCTGTGAATTCTCAAGCCTACTCCATACGTCAAAAAAGTACTGAGCAAATTTGGATTGCGAGATGGGTTCTCCACCGATCATTATCCGCTCCCTTACAGTTTTGAGATGTGGGGACGTATATAACCCAACTTTGAGTTTCGGAGCTGCGCGAAGCAGAGCTGATTGGGCAAATGCGCACGTAGATCCCTTCCCTTTAGTTCCAGTAACGTGTAACACATTTAAACGGTTGAAATCGCGAGGAGAATATCCAATACGGCGTACCCATTCAAGCATTTCTGGTACCAATGCCTCATCCCTAATAGGCTTCTTCTGACGATAAATTTGATCAATAACTGACCAGTTGGTCTGTAAAGTATTTAGTGCAGTGACCGCTGCAGCATAGTCGCGGCGTCCCAAATGGGACATAGCACACAGTCCAAGGTAAAGGGAACACTTAGTCACTGATCTCGACCGTTAGAATCGGCAGGCCAGGGTGCATATAACAAAATGCAAAAAAAAGCCGATTTTTTTTGTTTATATGCAAACACTAGTGCCTGTGTAGTTATATACTAAAACCTCTATTTTCATACCAAATTTAAGACTGATATTCCAAATTCAACACAGCCCGCCCTTTGAGTTTACCATTCTTCATCAGAGTCAAAACACTCTCGATTTCGTCCATCCTAAAAACTTGAACGGATGGAGTAACAACTCCACGTGCTACCATGTCCAATGCCTCGACAATATCGACTCGCGTGCCGACAAATGAACCGCGTATATTCAGGCTCTTATTTACAATCGAATGGATGGCAACACCGAGTTGTACGTGGTCTGGGGGGAGCCCAATACATATCATTGTTCCATTCTCACGCAGAAGGTCCACGGCCAAGTTGTACATTTTCTCGTTTGGCGTTAACACAATTACCCCATGAGCTCCAATTCTCGTGATCTCATATACCCGAGACAAGATATCCTCAGACTCATAATCAATAAAGTACTCTGCACCTAGTCCACACGACAGCTCGCGCTTGGATCCCGCATCGATACCAATTACACGCAGACCTGCGTTCTTGGCAAACTGAATAGCCATAGTGCCAAGACCACCACCGCAACCAGGAATTACCACCCACTGTCCGGCGCGAAGGCCAGACCGTTTAATACCCTTATATGCGGTTACTCCGCCGCAGAGAACAGGACCCACAGTCTCGCTAGCGCAGTCTTCAGGTACAGGAATGAGATAGGTGCTTTCCACTACTACGTATTGCTGCCATGTGCCATCACGCGTCTCGCCATAAAAGCCGTATTCACTGCTGGTATTCGTCTTCTCGCATACAGTTTCGCCATCAGGCCCAAAGCACTTTTCACAAGCAAAGCACGGGTTAGATATCAGTGGCACTCCAACCTTCAACCCGATATCTACACCGGTGACGCTTGAGCCCAATGATACAACTCTACCAACGCCTTCATGACCCGGCACTCGACAAGTGGGAGTGAACCCCCACTCGGCGTAAAGGCATGACTTGTCTGAGGCACATACGCCCGTATACTCCAGTCTCACCACGACCTGGCTCGGTGAAGGGGTAGGCACTGGATAGTCTGAGACTACGTCAAGCTTGTAATTTGGCCCGTGATCGCTAGCAACTATCGCCTTTTGAACAGTGGGAAGTGACATCCTTGTATGACCAGTACAGATACTCTTAAGATGACGTAAAGTTATGATCAATACCTTGAGTCGATGATCAAATATATCGAAGAATAGAATATATGCGATATCCAGATACTAGAGATAAGTTATCTTGATGAGTCCGCGGACACCATCCGGGCTCGGGATTTTAGGTGAGCAAAAGGTCTTATCTACAATAGGCGGGCGCTAATGATTTTAAGTGTACTATTCAGTGCAAGATGTCCAGGTTGAATGCCAGGTTATCTGCTTCAGAAATGCCTGATATTGAAACTAAGGAGTATGACGTCGAACTGACAACAGAAAAATCATATGTCCGACAAATGGACGATGGTGAACTGCTCGCAAATATAGGATACAAACAAGAATTCAAACGAAGTTTCGGATTGCTGTCCATGATTGGGTTCTCATTTTCGATTTTAACATGTTGGACAGCCATCAGTGGTGCACTGGGTGAAACCATGCTGAATGGTGGACCAGTATCACTTCTGTATGGATGGATTGGAGTTAGTATCTTCAGCATTTTTGTTGTCGTTTCGCTAGCTGATATCTGCTCAGCATATCCAGTGTCTGGTGGTCAGTATTCGTGGTGTTTGCTGCTGGCTAAGGATACTAGTTGGGGTAGGGTCACGTCGTATATTTGTGGCTGGATTCAGTTATCTGGACTAGTTTGTATGGTGTCCACCGCTTTGTATCAATTTGGCATTGTTGTAACTGCTATGGCGATTCTCAATAGCCCAGATGAGTCTTTCGATCCAGCGAATTGGCGTGTGGTTTTATTCTGTTGGGCTCTTGCACTCCTCGTTTTTTCGATCAACGTATTCGGTAGCAAGATCCTCAGTTACATCTCATCTGTCGCTCTGTACTGGTCACTTCTTGGATTTGTGATTTGTACTGTTACTATACTGGCATGCTGCGCTCCCAATTTTGAATCTGCAGACTTTGTATTCACAAAGTCAATTAGTACCAGTGAGGGGTGGTCCAATCTTGGCATGGCGATCATCTTAGGTCTATGCCAGTCTGCGTATGGTATGTGCTGCTACGATGCACCGGCGCACATGGCAGAGGAACTGAATCACTCTTCAAGGGATGCACCACGGGCAATGGTAATGGCTGTTCTAATCGGTGGCATCACCGGACTAGGGTTTATATTTGCCTTGCTCTTCGTTATTCAGGACCTTGAAGCGGTGGCTGCATCTGAATTTCCCTTACTTGAGATTTTTTATCAGGCAACCAGCAGTAAGGTTGGTGCACTATGCCTTATCAGTATTGTATTCATGTGCCAGGTTTTCGCAGCTACTGCACTACTTACTGAAGGATCGCGATCTATTTATGCGTTTGCTCGTGATGGTGCATTTCCATGGAAGCTCAACAAGTGGCTCCAGTACGTGTCTCCGACATTGAATGTTCCGGTCCCTGCTATCATTTTGTGCACCTTCTTTGCGTGTGTTTTCATCGCAATCTTGTTTGGGTCCTCAGCAGCTTTTTTCACCATCTTATCAATTGCATCAACGGGGCTTTATGTGTCATACCTAATGCCAATTGTGGTCTACACCATTAGAGGCCGAAAGACTAAGGCACCAGGTTACTATAATCTTGGCACCTGGACCAATTGGTTCCACATTCCAGCCATAATATTTTTGGTGTTTTTCATTATCTTTTTCTTCTTCCCAACGACTACACCTGTAGATGGCAATAGCATGAATTACTGTGTTGTTGCCTTTGGGATAACCGGCATATTCGGTCTTGTATCATGGTTTGGTGGTGCCCGGCACACATATAACCAGGATGTTGCCTTGTTGGAGAGCGTCGAGACTGCTCTTGAAGCACACGCGGGTTCTAAGGAAATGTCACAAAATCCAAACGAATCATCATCCCAAGAGAGTAGTGTGGTGGCATTGCCAAAATGACTTATTTAGGATTTCACAAAGACAACTTGCAAGATTTATCATATTTGATTCAGTTAGACTATATCAGTTCACAAATGCTCTCTACCTGACGGTTTTTCCCAGTTGAGTTCAGGTCCGATAGGTACAATACCATAAGGGTTGTTATCGGTTATCTTTCCGAAAGAACCCTGTCGAATATGATCCAAGTTAGTCGACTCTTGGAATTCTGGATTTTGCCAAAGATCACGAATGTATCCCCCCAGATTCAGGTAGTCATTGACTCTCTTATGGTCTAATCTGGCCAAGGTCGCATATGCTGGATCGAACCTAACAAGAATAACGTATAATACCACATCGATTGCAGAAGGATGCGAGGTACCACTCAGATACCGCTTCTTGGCGAGAAGCTCGTCTAATTTCGTCAGCGTGGCGAATACGGCCTTTGCAGGGGTGTCATATGCATCCTGGCTCTTGGCTGATAATGCCTTGTACTGATTAGAGGCTAGTTGACCTATCACGAGCTTGTAGAGATCTTCGTCAAGCGGAAATAGATGCAGATCAGAACGTACGCCAGGCAAATCATCAAAGGCGCTGTCGAATATTTCAGCGATCTCGATTGACTCGTTATTGACAATTGTTCCAGTCTTTTTATCCCAGAGCACGGGTACAGAAACACGCCCTGTATATTCAGGTGAACCCAACACGTATACATCCTTGAGATATTCCTTCCCATTGACCAAGTCTCCGGTAGTTTTTGGGAAGTCTGTTGCGAACTTCCAGCCAAATTCGGTATTCACAGGATGGACCACACTCACATCTATAATAGAATCTAGACCCTTGATTTTGCGCAGCAACAAAGTTCGATGAGCGAAAGGACAGCTCAGGGCTACATAGAGGTGGTAACGGCCGGCCTCTGCCTTGTAACCACCAGTTCCTGACCTACCTGCCTCACCATTGGGTGTAATCCAATTCCGAAGAAGCGTTGTATTCTTAGGTACAGAGTCTTCTTTCTGCCAAATACCATTCACGAGCAGGCCCATTTTTTTGCTTTTATTCACGTCCAAGTACTAGACATTGAGGTCTACGGCTCTTATATAGTGCATAGCTCACCCCTAGCCCTGTTATTGCGTGACCATTAATTAAATATCACTGCTATTTCGTGATTCAATACAATAGTAACACAAATGCTACAAGTATTATAGGATGTATATATAGACCCCCAGTGACATTTCGGGAGATGCTGATATTGATTGGATGATGGAGTAAGTATGAATTTCCAACGTAAGGAGAGGGGGATACATATTAAATGATAAGATATAGTAGAAAAGTTGTGTGTGCCACACTAGGCACCATAACCCTTAGTTCGATACGACATGACCTCTTTGTTAGCTTCTTCGTGACCCTCCGCTGATGTGTACACAATACCTTGCCTTGGCTCTGCAAGCTTATCCAATGAGTACTCAGTCATAAATACATGAAGCACCAGACTGAACGCTGCCAAGGCAACAAATGCTGTGTAAATGGATCGCATGCTCTCAACCATGGCGTGCTGAAGCTCATTGCGCAGTCGACTGAGAACAGGTAAGTGCTTGATAACTTCAATAAGCCTGAAGGGCTGAGACTCATCAATGCTACTTGATATATCCGAGATTTCGGATACAAGTTGTGTCATACGTGATGTGAAGATCGAACCGCCTAGTGCTACTCCGAGAGCCTCGCCTATAGAGCGACAGAACGACATGGCGGCGGCAGCATCCGTCCAAAGATTTGGGGGGTTTGGAGCTTGCACAATAGTACCTTGAAGAGCATAAAGTGAGCCAAGGCCCAAGGCTATTGGTACTGTTATGCCGACCCACACAGCAGGCGAAGATTCCTCATCAAGAAGGAGTAGAAGCCCTAGCCCGAGGGTAAGTATGGACCACCCAACGAGAGATATAAATAGATAGCGACCAGTCTTTGACGTTACGAACCCCGAAACAACAGAAGATGCGAATGTAATGGCTGCGAGAGGAAGTAATGCAAGCCCACTCACAAGTGGTGAATATCCCTTCACGCCTTGGTAGTAGATAGGTAGCCAATATGGTAAACCTTCCATAATGACACCCTGAACCGTTACATGAACGATACCAATAAATGCATCAAACTTACCAAAGACGCACATAGAAATAAGGGGATATTCCGGAATACGGGATTCATACAAAACTGTGATACCGAATCCAGCAGCGCCGAGACATAGAGGCACTAACACTTGATAAGAGGACCACGGGTATGAAGCACCACCCATTGACAATGCAAGTATGAAAGAGGTCGTAGAACTTATCACAAGCACAATCCCGCCGTAGTCAATGCTGCGGAGTTTCTCCTTTAGGGTCAGAGGGGGCGGGGCTAACCTGACAGCCCAGGGGGTTCCTAGGAGCGTTATACCACAGATAGGGACATTGATCCAAAATATCCACCTCCACATATATTCTCCCGCAACACTGAACCCCCCTCCCATAACGGGTCCAAGGGCGCTACCAAGTGACCACATTATACTGAGCAAAGAATAATAGTAACCTCGTAGCCGTAAAGGTACTACATCCGCAAGAAATATCTCAGGAAGCACCAATGTACCTGCACCTCCAATACCTTGTAAGGTCCTACCAGCTAATAAAGTCTGGATGTTGAGAGCTAGGGCGCATGCGAGTGAACCTCCCAGAAACAAAGTAAACGATGCTATAACAAGCGGTACACGGCCAAAAACATTGGATAATGCGGATACTGGTAATTGTAGAACGCCAGCGGCCAGCATATATGCGTTACCTATCCATTCGTACTGGGCAGAAGTCCCTTTGATTTTGGTTGTCAATGTTGTTAAAGCGGTCGAGGTAGAATTCGAACTTGCACTTTCCAAAAGTGTCATTGCCATAAATACAGATATTGAGGAATAGAAACGCCAGCCTGGGCGAAATATATTAGGCGGCTCATCGTCGTCGTCACTGGCAGTGGGTGTGACTGGAGGTTCAGAATTCACTTGCGTATTGGAACGTCCATCCTGGTCCATATCTTGGAATAAATATGCTATCGAAAAAGGATGTAGTAAAAGGAAAAAAATAAGAGTAACGGCACTTGATTCTCTATCGGTTTAGTGTTTATAGAGTATATAGCTGCTGCTGCTACAGACTGAATCAGCATAGCAGGCTTTTGGCTAAAGGTTAGGGGGTGCGATGATGTGCGCCAGAAACCATTGGGTATCACCTGTATGAAAGCATGGGCACGTCACATTCCTGAACTCAGTATAAAAATAATCTAGCAAGATATAATTGAATACTTTTCTGCCCTTTGGGCAATTTAATACGCCAGATCTTGGTATAGATATACGCTGATAACGCACACCCCTAGTTGCTATGTATAATATTGTCCGAGATCGCCGCCGTACTCCTGTGCGATCTAATGCTTACAAGATGCACTACATCAGCTTGGCTTCTGATGAAACATGTCAAAAAGAACCTCACCCTACGTGGTACTATTTTTTGTTGTGGGGAGTCTATCATCGTTAATAAATGAAATAGCAGCACATTTCCTCTGTACTGCTCTCCTCATGTAACTCCCTTATAATTCCCTTTTAATTCCTACGGGATTCTTAAGCGATGCATATGCCCTTTCCAATGCTCTTTTCATATCTTCACCCCGCATCGTTATCTATTTGGGTTATTTTAGGCCCCCCCCCCCCTGCCTGAAAACCAACGTTCGCTATCGTGATGAGGTAATCTGACCATGCAATGATCTCACTATGTTCAAGTTGTCAAACTATACAATAATTATATGTAAAAAGCCATCAGGATATGTTGCTTGCTCATAGAGTTCTGTTAAATGAACATCGAGAGGTATTCGAATACCATGCAGTTTAGCACCACCCTCTGCCCCTGGTGAAGTGTCAACATTCAGCTGCGCCAGTGCATCACCTAGCGTCGATGATGGCTTTATAAGGCGTTGTATGGCACGACCAGAAACATATACCTTGAGTGGTACATGCCGGAGATGCCCGAGTCGAATTAAAGGTCCCACGTGTCTCCAGTACTCGGTGGCTGAGTCCGCAGCGACAGCGGACCAGAGTGCTTGCGAAGCATCGCGACTCAGATTAAGAACAGCATTCGCTGATCCATCCCGAATATATGCTGCCTCCTTAAATTGATTATTCCAATAGTCGCGCAGAGGGTCTAGTCCAACCATCGGCAATAGTGATGATGGTAATGGCGATGCACGGCGGAGTCGTATCGTCCATTCCTCCTGGGGCCTGTCGACGAGTATATCGTAATTGACTCCAATTGGTCTATTCCACGGTATGGGATCATCATTGAATTCGTAGAACCACTCGCCACTAACGTCATCGTTAAGGTATCTCCTGAAGTATGCGACGATCCGTGGTGTATACAAGGCAAAGTAACCCCTACGGTGGGCAACAAGGAGATATTCATGCTTTCCTACAGCTTCTGGCTCTTCTATCATGACTCGAACAGCCAGAGCTCCATTCCACACCTTTTCTCGTATCATACAGATGCTTGGGGTGTATGGCAGAGTATATCGGCTATATATATGCTTATGGTATATGAGCCCCTCGTTGCGATGGGGCGGGGGAAATTCAACTGGGTACCAGTGGAGTTAAATATATCCATTAAAAGAACTATCCTGTCAATACTTTGTACTTTTCTCGCAGTTCCGACCTAACATTCTTCTCAGCATTCTTACCAACCAAACCAAGACCCACACACGCCCAATACTGCAAAGTGAGAGGAAGACCTTCCACAACGAAAAGGTTGAGAAAGACGCATGGATGAGAGTCCAGCGGATACACAGTTGCGAGTTCAGCGTGAAATCGCGCAACACAGCCAAGCTAAGCGCATAGGGAACTATGAGATTGTGCGTAAGGTCGGACAAGGTGCGTTCTCAAGCGTATTTCTCGCGGTTCATTCCCTCACTCGCCATGAAGTTGTCCTCAAAAGTGCTGAAAAAATCCAGGCGAATTTAGCCTCTGAAATTGCTAATCTCAAGAGTCTGTGGCACCCCCATATTGCTCATCTCTATGAGTATATTGTGATGCCCGACCGCGTCTGGCTCGTTCTTGAATATGCCGGCGGAGATGAGTTGCTTGGGTGGCTGGTTGCAAACCGTCTAACTATACCTGTGAATACAGCACAGAAGATATGTGCGCAGCTGGCTGGAGCAGTCGCATATGCCCATCAACGGAACTGCGCACATAGGGACCTGAAGCTTGAAAATGTCCTTTTAGACACAGAAGGCAACGTGAAACTTGGAGATTTTGGCTTTGTTCGCAGTTATGTTCCTCGTGCCATGCTCGAAACAGTGTGTGGGACTGAGCCATATATGGCGCCAGAGCTCCTTCTCAGAAAAAAATATTGGCCTGAAGCAACAGACGTCTGGTCACTGGGAGTTATATTTTATGCCTTACTGTTTGGTCAATTGCCATTTGGTGATGATTCTATTGTTGAAATTACCCATCGTGTTGTAGAAACCGAGCCTAAATGGGATCTCCCCACCCAGGGCGAAGATTCAGCTGGTCTGGTGGCTTTGGTCAAAAAAATGCTCATTAAAGATCCTCGTATGCGACCACATGCTAGAGATCTCCTAAAAGACCCTGCACTTGGCGACTGGGGTGCCCCACAACTTGCTTTACTTAGTGAAAAGCCACCCCCACCCTTCTCGACTCGGCAAGAGAAACGGGTGCTCAAGGCTTTGAGAGTACTTAACGTTGATGTTCATGCACTGGCAATGTCTGTGATTCACCATGATTGCGATCCACTGCATGGATTATGGTTCACTGCTTTGGATTATCAAAAGCGCCATAATAACCAGCGTCCCCACAAATCCACTAGAAGTGCTAGATCACTGTCCCTTCGAAGTGTACGATCTGTGCGATCCATACGTTCTACACGGTCATTCGCACGCCATGGAACTGAGAGTGCTGGAGAGTCCGGAGAAGAGCCCCCGCCGATGCCAGATCCCCCGCAAAGCTCACCTTCTCCGCTACCAATACCGGCGACTCAAAGTTCAGTCCCTCCAGAAAAGACAGAACATACGGATCGGAAAGAAAAACCTTTAGAAAAATTATGGAGCGCCCTAACGCGGCGTACCAAAAAAGGACCTCGAGTTCTAGAGGTGACCCCTCCTTTAGCAGTGACTTCCCTGGTATCAACTCCGGAACCATCTCGCAGATCTGAGCGCAGCAGAAGACCCATGTCTACGTATTCGCAACTATCCCAGCTTTCACAGCTCTCGGAAACGTCTGGGTCGGAGTCCATATCTCTACAACCGAGAAGCCCCGTCCTGGCATCAGGAGGAAACCGGTTTCGAGCCCAGAGACAACCGGCGCCCCAAGAATCACGGCTTCAAACTCTCCGAGAGCGGTTTTCGGGCCTTATTGAGGAAGAATGATCCAAAATGACTCCTAGTTGTGGGGTTAGGGGCTGGCGCATGCTTGGTTTTTACCTCTGTGGCACCAGCTTATGAGTACCCCAGCTAGACTGGTCGATTTAGGGATACTGAGAATCCAGCACTTATTAGAGCAACCACTGGATCTAGGTCTTCTGGGATGATATTGACAGTATGAGGCTCTTGCCGGGGGTGGCTCCAGCCAGGTCCCCTTATTTTATTCGGACTTCTCGAGATCTTTGCACAATTATATAGTCACATAAATGGCTCAGAACGATTTTGCATCTTAACTATTATCGTGTGAATTATACACACTTCAAAAGAATCTGTAGGGAACCCTGTTGTGTACTTGTGCAATTCGTACTTCGTATTTGTTACGTCCAAAAGACAGATTCTACCTGATATGTATTTAATACAGATACTAGTCACTGTCGTGAAAGCATTTACTCCAAGTTGGTTAGGGAGATACCTGGGGACCCAGGCACAGCGTCGGCTACAGCCTTGATACTTGGCACTTCGATAGGCTTGCCAGTCATAATATTGCGGCCTCCCTGAGGTGTGACATGTACAAGCACGGTGTCGACGACATTGGTGGCCATGGCACTCTTGCTCAAGACAGTGTACGCGGCCTTGGCAGTCGTGACCTCGTCATAGTCTAGCTTCCGGTCAAGGATGTGCTGTTCCTCGTCGCTGGACGTCGTGGCCAGCACGCGTTGGCGAAGAGTGTTCACGAACTGCATGCCACGCTTAGGATCGCCAAGTTTCGCCACCTCCTTCTTGAAGGTACCTGTCATATCTTTGAAGTCCAGAGACTCCAGGTGTTCTCGAACAAGGTCCACGTATGGTGTCTGCCATTCGGGATACACCGAAGCCACGTAGATATCCAGGCGTGTAGGCTTCTTGGGGTCGAGCTGAGTTGCCTTGCCCTTCTTGGCCTTCTTCAGCAGACCACCCTCGGCCTCACGAACAGCACGCGACGTATCACGAACCCATGCTACGGCTTCCAATGCGGCAGTGTCCGCCTCAAGCTTTGATGGCTTGGGGAACAGGGCATTCTGGACACTACCAGACTTGCCCAGGAGCTCCCGCCACACCCACTCAGCAAAGTGTGGAGCGATGGGCAACAACAGCAGGGCCTGGACTTCAGCGTAGCGAAGAGTCAGGTCGCGGCGCATGGTCGTCCCCAGCGTCTGGCAGACATCACGGTAATAATCCCGAGCAATCTGAAGATCGAAGAGTCCGCGCTTCAGGGCCTGCTTGTACTGTGCGTGGTCATAAGCAGACTTACAGTCGCGAATGATCTCATCCATCTCGGCCTCAAAAGCGTTGTCAAAGAATGCCTCTGCACTGTGGACTTCTGCTCCAGCCCTCATCTCCGACTCCATGGATTTGACAGTCTCCAGCCAATCCTTGAGCGTAGAGAGTCGCAGAATAGCAGCATTGGCAACTGCCTCATCGAAGTTGGCATCCTCTGTGGTATCACCAGAGTCAGCAAGCGCAATACGCGTGGCATCGGTTCCGAACTTCTGAAGCATCTGGCGCAACGTCATGAAGTTTCCGGTACTCTTCGACATCTTTTCATTGTTGAGCATCAGATGGCCATTGCAGCGCACAGAGCGTGGCCAGAACTCCCGTGGGAACAATGCCGTGTGGCAGTACAGGAAGAATGTCAGGTGGTTGGGGACAAGATCCTTAGCAGATACCTGGACGTCCAGAGGATAGAAGTATCGGAACTCCTGACGCATCTTCTCGAGTTTGTAGTCGTCAATTCCACAGTCCTTGGGGGCTTCAGAGGTCCGGAAGAATACATAGTCCCACACCTCATCGGTCATTTGGGCGGCAGAAATGCCCAGCGGGCCTTCCACATGTCCATTAGTATCGGAGTGCAGCAGATGGCATACAGTATAGAATGCCATATAGATAGTAGAGTCACTGAGGGATTCCACCAGGTATTGAGGATCCCAAGGAATCTTAGAGCCCAAGCCATATGTACGACTAAGTGCCCACTCGTGCATCCAGTTAAGCACAGCCTCAAAGTATGACCGAAGTTCAGGGGTGTAAGTTTCGAGTTGGGCCAAGCATTCCTCAGCTTGTTTGCGCCACTCAGGCTCACCATAGTTGGTAAACCATTGGTCCTGCAACGAAACCACACAGTGGTCACCGCTACGGCTAACCACAACGCCCTCAGGCTCGGAATATACGAAGGCATCGCCATCTTTGACCATATCATCACGGATGATAGACTTCACTTCCTCGACTGGGCGGCCAATATACTTGCCCACAGCCATTTTACCATGGTAGAATCCCTCCTTGTACGCAGCCTCCTTGGCCTGGGCTAGCAGATCCTTGTCTTTAGGCGACTGAATCTTCAGTTTTTCGACCAAAGTCTTGGCAGTGAGATTGCCATAGGTAGGTGACTCCAAAACTGGTACGGGATCACGAAGCCATGAAGGATCGATTCCGTACCATTCAGGCTTGCGAGCCAAGTCCATCTGCATCACATAGTCGTCAGGCGAGTCGCTAGGAACACAAGTAACGACACCAGTGCCCTTCCCTTCCAAGATAGTCTCCATAGGCAAAACACGAAGGTCAGGATACTGCGCCAGAGGGGCATGGATACGAGATCCAATAATGTCCTTGCCACTGACCCATGCCACAGCAGTCCAATCGCCACGCTGGGGGGTCAAATCCTGGTAGCACATGTTACGGTAAGCCCGCTCAGTGCAGAGAATGTATTCGCCCTGCTTGTTAGTGGGAAACACGCCATAATTGATCTTGGGACTCACAAAGCAGCAAGTTTGACCATACATGGTCTCAGGACGAAGTGTTGCCGCAACAAGATCGACTGTCTTGACTTCAGCAGGGAGTTTCACTGCTTCAGGGAACTCAAGAACCCGGATCTTGATGCCAACATACTCCTGAGGACCAACGCCTTCACCACTCTGTCGATCGTGGTCCATGCACGGTTGGTTATCCTTAGGGCTGAAGATAGTATAGCGCTTTCCGAACTTGATCTTATCGGCCTTTTTGAGGGCATTCATCTGCCAGTGAACGAAAGAGTCGTAATATGGGTTCCAGTCCGTAGTGACAAACGAACGGCGCCAGTCAACGCGTGTACCCATCAGTCTACAGTCTGCCTCACACAGAGGTGGGAAATAGTCGATCCAGTGCGACGCATCGGCAAACTTGTGTACCTCTTCGCGAGGAATACCAAGCTGCAGCATAATCTCAAACTGGTACTTAGCATTACCCTTCTTAGCCGCAACCTTGGACTTCTGGGCCTTAAACTTGGTGGGATCAGCCTTGCGCACCTCCTCTGTAGGTTCAGGCTCGGCAGTCTCCTCTTCCACAGGCAACTTATCAAAGTTGGTACCAAATTCAGCCACTTCACGCACTAGCTTATCTGCGGATGCTTTAATTGGCAAACCAGTGCAGTGATAACCAAATGGGAACAGCGCTCTTTTGCCAAGCATCCGCTCGTAACCGATCGCAAACTCGACCTTGGACAATGTAAATGCGTGACCAGCATGAAGCACACCATTCATATAGGGGTATGCCATACCACCGAAGAACTTGGGATACTTGGCGTTAAGCTCCTCCCTGGTCAACTCCATGGTGTCTTCGGGAGCATCCAGATCGAATAGCTTTTCTTCTTCCCACAGCTTTTGATACTTGCTCTCGATAGCGATAAGAGCATCGCGTCGAGAAGTATTCTCCAGAACAAGTGTCTTCTGCTGTGATTCTCCGCTCATTTCGTGCTTTAATTAACACCCAGTGAACCGACGCAAATGACTGCTGGACCTAGTTTTTCGTATGACTCATGAAGTAGCCAGTGGTGGGCGATTCCGGGCAGTTCAGGGCATCCAGAACATATCCAGGTATCCTATTTCGTTGGTGGATCCTAATGAATCGAATTTATATATTAACCGGACATATACCAATAGAATCTCTGATAATTAACATCTCATCCTATCACATAACGGTGAACAATTAGGCATCGAAATACATAACTTATATTGTATAATATATAACGCATAACGCAGACCTTCGAATCACGGTTACCGCCTAAGTTGGAAATCCTCTTAGCCATTGGCCATAGCCTTGAAGGACATAAAACAAATATCAAGACTTGTACTATTAACTACGATCGAAGAAGTCGTCACCATTACCATCCGAGACGAACTCTTCATCCTCCTCTTCATCAGTATCATCAGACTCATCATCACTCAGGCTCTCGTACATCTGCTCGAATTCAGCCTCATCATCATCAACCAGCGTAGCCATAGAAAGACCCTGAAGCACTTCATTCTTGGCTTCAGTTTCAGCAACCACTCTATAATTGCCCTCAACTTGACAACCAACTAGCTTGCAGAATGATTCCACCACAGCTCCTTTGCCAATAATGCAGTTTTCTAGCACAACGTCCGAATCAACACGAACATTCTCAAGTAGTACACAGTTCGTAAGGCGGCATTTACGGCCGACTGAGGATCCAGGCCCAATCACAGTTCGCTTCACTGATGACCTCTCTCCAACTGGAACCTGGGGTGCTACAAGTGAATCCGCCCCAATCGCCGCAGCTTCTGGGCTCTGCTTAGGCTGCTTAGGCTTCTGAGCTTGGTGAGAACGGGCACGTTGTCGCATCATCCATCGATTCGCCTCAAGATATGCGGGTAGCGAATTCACTCGCAAAAACTGGCGGTCTAGCCTCACGAGAGCTACACCAGCACGACGTTGGCGGTGGCTCCAGCTACGACGTGCTATATCACGCACCACATTATGTACAATTTTGCCTCTGAGATCAACATCCTCATCCAGAACTTGCAGGGCCTTTTGCGAGCAAATGTACATCCCACATGGCAGCATATCGGTATGGGCCACCGCATTAGGGAACTTCCAAAGCATTGCCATACGTAATTGCAGTCGTTTTTGATTGCGTACGCGTTGGCGAGATGAGCTGTCAAGAATTAATCCCTCATCGGCAGCTTCCACCAACACTGGGGCATCGAGAACCTTAGAATCCAGAGCTTCGTGTGTATTCTGGTAGTAAAATCCCGTTATTAGGGCCTTTTCAGCATCTTGGGCACGGTGAGCGCCGATAATATGCTCAGGATCGGCCTCAGTCACAAAGTCACAGGGGAGGATAGCAAAATCCCTTGTAAGACGGGATCCTAACAAGCCTAATATTTCACCAGACTCCGTATTTGCCGGTACTTGGAATAGCTCCACCTGTGGAAACGCCTCCGAAACGTACGCAGCCACTTGTTCGTAGTCCTCAGCATCTATGGCTACCGTTGTACGGTTGAACTGGGCCTTTGCACACCACTCAAGAGCATAAGACACCACTGGTTTATTTGCAACTGGTATAAGTGCTTTGGGTGTGCCAGGTGTCACTGGTCGCAGACGACGACCAGGACCACAGAGCACAACAGCTTCGAATTCCATGAGTCGTGCGTGCGTATGCTTAGTAGCGGGGGATGTCCCCAGTGATATATAGGTGTGATCCCGAATGAGGAAACACACAAATTTAAGATCCCCAAATGCTTTTTAACTTCAGTTATGAACATGTTAAATCCAATAGATACTTGCAATGAACTGAAAACTCAAGGCCATACCTCCGCACATCTCATGATATACTTTATGCGTATACCTATCCTCTCCATATTGTCTTACCAAGCACTGCGAGCTAGCCACAACCAAGTCGCCACCAGACAGTACAGCACAGCATGTCCACGGACCCTTTGCTTGCCGCACTGCAGGCAGACTCTAACAACCCTGATAATCAGCAGCAGCATGATGAGCCTGTAGATGAAGAGCGCCAACGCGCTCTAGCTGAATACACTCGCAAGCTTCGCGAACATCGTGAGTGGGATGCGAAGCTTAAGCAACTGCGACTGTCACTTCGAGGACTTCAGCATGACTTCGATAAGACAGAAGATGATATCAAAGCTCTACAAAGTGTCGGACAAATTATTGGCGAAGTCCTAAAGCAACTTGATGACGAACGGCTAATTGTAAAGGCCTCCAATGGACCACGCTATGTGGTTGGATTCCGCAACTCCATTAAGCCTGAGCAACTCAAGCAGGGTGTTCGAGTAGCACTCGATATCACGACACTTACAGTAATGCGGATCCTGCCACGCGAAGTCGATCCTTTGGTCTACAATATGACCACCTTAGATGCGGGTGACCAGAGCTTTGGCGGCGTTGGTGGTCTTAGTGAACAAATCCGCGAGCTGCGGGAGGTAATTGAATTGCCGTTGAAAAACCCTGAACTATTCATGCGTGTTGGTATCAAGCCTCCAAAGGGTGTTCTGTTGTACGGTCCTCCTGGTACTGGAAAGACACTGCTGGCCAAGGCTGTGGCTGCTCAGATTGGAGCAAACTTCATTTTCTCCCCTGCTTCAGGGATTGTTGATAAGTATATTGGTGAATCTGCACGCTTGATCCGGGAAATGTTCAGTTATGCCAAGGAACATGAACCTTGCGTCATTTTCATGGACGAAGTTGATGCAATTGGTGGCCGTAGATTCTCAGAAGGTACATCCGCTGACCGTGAAATCCAGCGTACTCTTATGGAGCTCTTGAACCAAATGGATGGCTTCGACTACCTTGGTCAAACCAAGATCATTATGGCCACCAACCGACCTGATACTCTTGATCCAGCACTATTGCGACCGGGTCGATTGGATCGTAAGATTGAGATTCCATTGCCCAACGAAGTCGGGCGCCTCAGCATTATTAAAATCCATTCTGAAAAGGTTGCCAAGCGTGGAGACTTTGATTTTGAAGCTTTGGTAAAAATGTCCGATGGGTTTAATGGTGCCGACCTTCGTAACATTGTGACGGAAGCTGGCTTTAATGCCATCCGTGATGATCGCGACTACATTATCCAAAATGACATGATGAAGGCCGTACGCAAGGTTGGTGAAACTAAGAAGTTGGAGGGCAAGATCGAGTACGAGAAATTGTAGTTTTATATGGCTATGGTATGGTATAAAAATAACTTTCCAAGACCGATTTAGATGGCTTGATAGGTCTGAATTGTGATATTTCTATCAGACATCCGGTGCGTATATAACCTCGGCATTATGCGTTATACCCATTACTCATATGTGCATACGGAATAAGTGATGACTCACGCTGGTTACGTAACGGCACTCACTCAGATTTCAGTGGCGAGAACTTTTTCACCTCTTTTTCTAACGACAGTCAAAGGAACAGAATGGGCAAGGTTCACGGATCCCTGACGAACGCCGGCCGTGTCCGCGCCAAGACCCCTAAGGTTGAGAAGACCGAGAAGCCTAAGCCGCTCACCGGCCGTGCTAAGAAGCGCGCCCAGTATGTGAAGCGGTTCGTTAACGTGACGCTCACCAACGGTAAGCGTCGCGCTAACCCGGGCCCCTCCACCAAATAAATGACCTAGCAGGGCGTTTTTCATTAAGTTGAGTTGCTATGGTGTGCGCCATGGGTTGCTATGTCTATTCATGGTGCTTCCACTTGTGTGTGTTGAGCAGGCCTATTCTCTCAGCTGGGTACATATATCCGACCCTTTGATATAGAGTTGTGCTTGTTACATTGGGCTTTCTCTCTGGCTCAAGTCTCGACTGCACCCCGATTCGGGGCCTCGGGTGGTACCTTGTTCGTCCGAGGTTGTCTTTCGTAGCAACACCCTATTTCAGAGGTCATATATCCGTAGCATACAGCGGTATAATTATTCTCAACATCAGCTAGAATGAAACCTCCCTGAGAAGTATTGTGTTCATCACCGCTTATATCTCAGTAGTAGTAGTGGAGACCGCAAGTTGAGTATGTATCGTGCTATAAATGCCCGTAGGGGGTAGGAGGTCGTAGCTGTGAGATTTGAGCTAAAGTCGCTAGATACTATAATACATTCGTACCTTTCACTACAACATATTGTGAATGTCTTGCGGCTAGAGTCGCTGAGTATTAGGGAAATCAACCGTATGCATCAAACTTGTTGATTGAGAATACTAGAAAAATTGACATGCCAATTTTCGCCATATATAACTAAGGTATTGTTCTGAAGTTTGTGTTTACTAGTCGGAGCTGAATATAGCTGTCATATCGGCACATGCTATTAAGCGGAAAATGTGACTGCAAATGAAGAGTACGTGAAGCGATACTTTCAACGAACTTTTAGAAACAAAAGATGGGATAATAAAATGTTTATCTACCAATTCCTTATGGCAGTACAAAAATGCTGCCATCTCCGTACCTCCAATATACCTCCTAAATATGTCTCCAAATTGTGTGCTACATGTCTTGTCTCGCTGTTTCCTACTGTCAAAGAGCAGATAGACAATAGCCAGAGATTCCTTAAAAATCAACATAATAGACATCTATATTTCTACAATAATATAATAATACAATACTATAATAATATTATTAGGGTGTGTAATTCCTACTTCTAACAAAAAGATATAGGGATCCGCTTGCATGCTTCTATAAGTCGTAGACGTCACGCTTAATTGCCCTCAAAGCACATCATGTAGGCGCATATGCACGTGATCGACGACGATAAGGGTCAAGTTCTAAAACCAAGTTCAAGACACCTGCATTTTAATCAAAACGGCCAATGCAGCCACAACCAGTGCAGTAGTCACGATAAATGCGAATAAAATTGTCCCCCGTGTCGCAGGGAACACCTGTTGCTGTAGTACATATTGTACGTGGAAGTATCTCCATGTACCCATTCCCATTAATACAATGGCAGCGGCAACAAAGAGCGACCCAATTACAGCAGAGGCTCCCCGTCCTATTGTAAGTGCCGGGCTTTGATCTCCGATCCGAAACAGTTGGGTCAGTGCAACACCAGCACTAGCAAACGTCAGACTCGTGCGAAGCCACGCCAGAAATGTCCGTTCGTTAGCTAGATGATCTCGAGCCACAGACCCGCGATTCTCTAGTCGTGCTGTTATATGCATGCTGCCAATAGGCCAGCGGTCAGAAATAATGTGTTGGGAGCCAGGATTGGGTGTAGCTCGGTATATGCAGTTTGACTTGCAGTATGTGGTGACTCAGTCCTACGCATACGTGAAAAATTGACTGTACTATCTGGGGATAGTAGGTAACTTTGAATATGGTCGATATGGAGAAGCTCTTTGAAGAGCCAGAAGGATATCGCCAATCCCAGGAGGATGTTCCTACACTTGTTACATACGAGCGCAAGCATGCCCCAGACGATGAGCCCGGCGATATAACAGTGCAGCTTGTTGGCCACAAGAGTCCATTATGGGGCCATCTATTATGGAATGCTGGCAGAGTTACTGCTGAATGGGTGGACCAGAATCGTGAATACATTAGGGGTAAACGTGTTCTCGAAGTAGGAGCTGCCGCAGCACTACCAAGTTTGTTGGCGGCGCCAGTAGCAGCAAACGTCGTGGCTACCGATTACCCCGACCCGGACCTAGTTGAAAATATGCGACAGAATGCTGAGAGGTGGCAGGCATCTGTGGGACGACCTTTGCCCATCACTGTCGAAGGATATATCTGGGGCAATGATGTGGGGCCACTGTTGCAAGCTACGGGCCAGAATGGTCATAAATTCGACCTTATCTTGATGAGCGATCTGTTATTCAACCATTCAGAACACACGAAACTAATGGATACCTGTCTGAAGACCCTAAACCCGGATGGTGGCCAGGTTCTCGTAGTATTCTCACCGCATCGTCCTAAGCTATTGAACAAGGATCTGGCGTTCTTCGATATGGCCAAGGAACGGGGCCTTAAAGTCGAAAAGATCCTGGAGCGCCGCATGCAACCAATGTTTGAAGAGGACGAAGAAACAAGAGAACTGCGGAGTATGGTATATGGCTACATGCTGCATTTTTAATTCGGCATTAACCAAAAATTTGATTCACTGTGGACTTAGCAGGTTTTCTGAAATCAGCCAATAGGTACTATGAAAACAATGGCTCTTTGTAGGAATGAATCCATCATCAATAGGTCCTCGGTAGGTCCTAATGTCTTGTCGGCGAATATTTTATCTGAAGGATGTAGGATATAAATACCCAAAATACAATGAATCCTAAACTTATCACAATGTCAATTTCTCAAAAAAAAAAAAAAATTCGGGGAATCATATAATAATATACAACTGCATACAACTTAAGTGAATTGGCTCTTTAATCCAGGGCTTGTACAGGCCTACGCTTTGCCAGCAATGGTCTTGTACCATTAGTAGGGGCAGCTACAGCTTGCTGTGATGTTGTAGTGTTACGCACTGTTACCGTAGAAACAGTCTTGGTATTGGTGACGGTAGTGGAAGGGGGGTGATAGGTACCATTCACTGTGATGGTGCGACGAGCCGTAACCATGATGGTCGTGGTCGCGTTGCCAAAAGGCGGTGCATGGGAGTGCTGAACACTCGGTCTTGTATCGCCACCCAGACCCAGGGGCGGGGATGTCACCTTCGAAGCTACTGCGGCTGTACCATTAGTGAGTGCAAAAGGTGGGTTGGAGCTGCTAGGCGTAGTAGTGGCACTTAAACCACCGTTAACACCTGCAGGCGAACCCGCAGGTGAACCAACAGCGGGACCGGCGGGCAAACCAGCCGAACCAGCAGCCGAACCAGCGGATGCCCCAGCGGATGCCCCAGCAGGTGCAGCGGAGCCAGCAGGAACTTCTGTGGATACACCAGCGGGAACAGTGGCCACAGCAGGAGGCCAGCTAGACACACCAGACGGAAGAATACCCGATGGGAATTCGATCCCAGGGGACGTAGTCACGTTAGCTGACGATGTCAATGCTTCAGATGGAACGGCTACGCTGCTTGTCAGCTCTCCAGAAGTTGTTACCGAGTTGGAAGTTGGCGCCACAGTAGAAGACGATTCACTGACTGAAGTAGGCACAGCCGAGCTAGAAGGTGAGCCACCAAAAGAGTCTAAAACTTGCCGCACATACTTGTCATATGATACACCACCATCAACGATGTTGGATCCGGCGCGAGATGCGTCCCAGAGCATCACACCACCGAAGCTCTGAGAGCTTGTTACTTGGCTGAGGCCATTTTTGAGATCTCCTGGGGTCACATAACCGGATCCCGCCGCAGATGTCGACCCAGGTAGTCCGACAAACAGTTTCGGATCATTCTTGGCAGACTCAGCCCATTTCTGCCAGGTATCCCAATTAAACTGTTTGCCGTTAAGCGAGCAATAATTGTTATAAAACTGGACAAAAATGTAGTCAAAATCAGCACCTGAGTCAAGCGCTTGGCCAATGTCTTGGTCTGGGAATGGGCATTGCGGTGCGGCAGAAATATAGTATTGTTTCGATGAATCCGAGCTGAATTCAGATCTTAACGCGTTCACAAAATCGCCGTAATAAGCGGCTCCGGTAGGACTCTCGATATCCAAGTCGAATCCATCGACCTTTGCTGAGCCAAATGGACGCGTCGAGCTTTCGCCTCCTCCAAAATCGTTCCAAATTTCTTTAGCCACATTGCTGGCATCATCAGCACTTGAGAACCCATAGGAACCGGAGGCACCACCCAGAGACACGAACACCTTCTTGCCGAGCTGCTGGCAAGTTTGGATGTCAGAGCCAATATTAGAGCATTGAGGAAGTTCGGTACCCGAGAAATCGGCTCCGTTGCAACCTCCAACTTCCAAAGCAAGCTCTTCACCTTCGCCAAACTGGTAAAGGAACGACACAATGTAGATATCACCAGCAGAATTCTTGCAGTAGTCGCCAAGAGACGAACCACCGCCTTGTCCCCAGTATAAAGCCACTTCACTGGCAGCAGCGAGCTGAGCAACCGCTGCGAGAACGAACGTATTCAAACGCATACCTGAAGCTTCGAAGTAAAAGAGTGTGGGTGCTTCAAGGTGGTTTGATAAAAGTGCTCCAGGGTGCCCGACCAAGGGATCGGCTAATGTAGTGGCTAGTTAGTGGACTATTGACGACTAGCCGTGCATCAGCCGTGTGGGCCGGGTTAGGGTAACGTATTGACTGACATGTGCAGCTCGATCCGGTTCTGGTTTAAATAGTAAAACAACTTATATTTTTAAAGCCTTGTCAAACTTAATATACCCTTTATGAGCTATATACACTGAATACACTCTTCTCAGCCCAGGGTAATGAGTCGATATTACGCCTCTCCACACCAAATAAGGGGCAGACGCGTACATTACGTAAAGATTATCACGTGCGTCTCGTTACGGGGATACACGCGTCAGGTCGCGTTACAAGTCGGGGTCGAACGACTAAAGATGTTATTTGAAGTGAAATAGTTCAGAGAAAGCATATTACGGTGGTTTTTGTCTCTACTGCGCCCACCGTGGCCAGAAACGCGACGCGTAACCGCGCACTAGAAACTCGCTTTGTGGACAATCCCCTAACCCCTACAACTCCTCATTTTCGCCCGGAATGCACACAGTACGATAGCTAAGGAGAAAATATTACATCGCGGCATCGGTTCATTAACTTCCATGCATAGAACATCTAACTCTGACTTTTCTTTTTTTAAATAGAAACAGTAGACGCGAATAGACCGAGGGTTTAGCCTCGTCCACTATACTGTAGTGAAAGGATCTGTAGTACCTACCGCGGGGCGTCTTCTGCCAATCTTGTCAGGCATATCACGAAAACATAGTGCGGCTTCGTAATCGATCTTAACTGCGCTACAAGTTGTCTTGTTGGAGTCAGTTCGCAGCCACAGAGGCCATATATTCAGTTTTTAACACACCTTAGAGGAATTTACCCACGGTAACAATGCAATGGTAGAAACGTCAAAAGTCGAAGTGGCACAAACCAGCTATGGCTCCCTTGTTACGTCCAATGGAAACGATCGGTTTGTTTTTGTTTGCAGGTCAGTCCCAATGTAGAAGAGAAAATTCTCTTGCCCTGATTTCGGCTATCACGAGTAATTTTTTAAAGAGTTAGAAGGGCCATACACCAGATAAACAACTTCTTTTAAAGCCGAAAGTATATAGAGGTAGACTGTCAGAGTTGAACCTAAGCACTCTACAGTATTACGCACTGCTATAAGTTCTGATTTATATGGTAAGGTGGAGATATTATTTCTCAATAAATTTCAAAAAAAAAAGATTTAAAAGTTGTAATAACAGCTCGACTAGGTTGTTGCTATGTAAGTATCTTGTGGAGATCGCATTTAACTGCAAATAACGGTTGAGTGGAGGCCAACGCCCTTATCTGCTTAAATGTGGAGAGTGTATAGTAATCCACATAGTAATCTACCAGGCGCACGCATATGACGTAGCATTGACGTAGCTTGGGATGCTCTTCAAAAATGCGTAACTGAGGTTATGAGGAGCGTCTATAGCAAGCCTATTTATTTAAGCCACCCTCGTAATACCTAACGATTGCGCAGGTGGCATTTACTCCAGAATGACATTGTACTACTCGCTGGTATTCTTGGTCCTTGTGGCCGAGATGATTGCATTTCTCGTGCTAGTTGCACCTTTGCCTGCCAAAGTTCACTACAAAACTGTCCAGCTATTCCGTTCTCCCGGCATGTCTCGCGTTGTCCTCTGCCTCAAATTCACATTCGTATTTATTTTGATTCTGTTTGTGGATTCGGTCAATCGCGTGTCTCGCGTATCTGCCGATATGAAGGATAGCCAGCAGCTTGCTGTTGTCGATCGTGGTGACTTTTTGGCACGCAAGTTCTACGCCCAGCGCAATCTGTACCTATGCGGATTCACATTATTCTTATCACTGATTCTGAACCGTACGTATGCTATGGTAAAGCATCTGAGCGATTTGCGTCTCCAAGTTGCCGGAAAGCCAGGTGTTGAGACTCAGGACTCCCTGGAGGTAGCAGATCTTAAAGCCAAGCTCGAGTCTAAACGCAAGGACTTCAAGGCATTGAAGGCTCAAAGTGAGGGCTTGCAGAAGGAATACTACCGAGTATGCGATGAACTTAAGGCCTTGCAGAGTAAAGCCGGTGGAGGAAATGAAGATCCGAAGACGAAATAAGTGGCAAAAACTAAGTATCGCTGGTCATTAGCTCTAGGCACAGAACGAACAGACAATCGCACTACTATAGAACTACCAAATATAAAAGCAGTTGCAATATGATAGCAAATAGTCTAATTATACATTAATACGCATTTGACTTATGCTTCGGCACAAATACAAAATCATCACCTGCAGGGCCCAAAAACATCTCTGTGATCTTGATCCAGTCCCGGTAATCACCGCTGGCCAGTAGTTCCTCGAGTTCAGAACGTCCGCGCCAAGCTTCTGGTCGCTCATTCAGCTTTGGTGGGAGGTACTCAAGCATTTCCACGGGGATATAGCGGTAAGTGAATGACAGCCATTCACATAGGAATCGTCGTGTCTGGTTTACACCGTACTCATCTGATCCCCAATGCTCGAGGCCAAACTCAGCATAACGTCGGACATACTCAAGACGCTCTGATGCAGACTTATCAAGATATTGGCGTGCATCAATCTCCTCGAATATCCAGGGCTTGATTAGCGCACCTCTAGCTACCATACAGGTGTCAACGCCTGTATTCTCCAGATGATCATACCAATCTTCCCACGAATATACATCGCCATTACCGACAAGGAATGGTTTCACGGCCTTAGTTTCACGCTTGGACCGTACAAGTTCAGCAACCTCCCTCACGTAGTCCCAGTCTGCCTCCCGGGAGTAACGCTGTTGACGCGAACGCCCATGTAGAGTAATGCATCCTACCTGCTCTTCTTCCAACAATCTCGTTATAAGAGTTTTGGCCGTTGGGTGGTTATCGCGAGTACCCATGCGGAGTTTTATTGTAACCGGGAGATCAGTCACGGAGTTCATAGTCTTCAAAATCTTTGATACCTTGCTTGGGGATTCCAATAATGCTGATCCTGCGCCTTGGCGATAGAGAAGATCGATGGGGCACCCGCAATTGAGATTAATCTCCGAAACACCGGTTCCGCACAAATCTGATATAGCTTGGGCCGCTTTAGCCGCATGCCAGGGGCGGGCAGCTGCCATTTGAAGCGCAAAGGAACCCATTTCTGTAGGGTGCGCACGAGCCAAGGCCCACTCAGACCGTTGCCCACTCAAAAGGGGCATTGCCATGGCCATCTCACTGAATGTAATATCAGCCCCCAGGGTTTTCATGAGTCTTCGGTAAGGCAAGTTTCCTACAGTTGTCAATGGACTTAGCACCTTGGCGCCACTATAGTTCAAATACTTCTTCTCAGAGGGTTTGAGAGGAGTTTCTTGGTAGGATGCTGCTCCAGCATCCATCTTCTTTAAAGCAGCATCTGACTTGGAGAAGTCATATTGCTTCCGGCTAAGCTTACGCTGGTTATCGTTATCCAACCAGTTGAGCTCGGTGGTGTGCGTGGGCGGTATGTCCGGTAGTTTTTTCTCCTCGAAGTGTGATCTCAGCCAGCGGCAGCGTACACCAGTTGGACAATATCCAATGGCTTCATACACGGGACACGTTCCCGGTAAATCTTGAGGTTTGGACGCCAAATAGACATCTAGGTCGTGCTCATAGCGGCATTCATCACCATGAACGCACATTCGGCGGTCGCAGTAACGCACAGTATCCTTCTTTTGCTGGAGTTGTCGTGCCTTGTTCTGACCACCTTTCTTTTTCTGAGATGGCTCAAGACTTTCGGGAACCGGCTCCTCATCATCCACTTGTGCAGGGGCGACCTGGCTATTATTATTAGGAGCAGATTGGGAACCCTCAGAGCCCACTTGAAATTCAGGCTTAATCGAGGCAACACCTTTAATTCTGCCGGTCTTGAGTCGTTTTGCCGCTGATTCTTCCATGTTTTTTTCTTAAAACCGGGTGAATATATAACAGAAGTTGAGAATTTCAAAAGAAAAATAAAAATCTATACTATGCTAGGTCAGGATGTACATGCGTAATTCGTAACTAGGCGCATATCATGAATGGGCCATAAGGGCAGTCGTCATCAATGGAGGCTGGACAACTAAAGTATCACCAGAATTTTGAGACTCTATAGGTATTTGCTGCCTTCTCTTCCACTCGTCACTTTGGGCAAATCCTGGATCGGTTCTTCTCCGGAGTTCAAAGCGCTCGTCGAACCAATCCAATAATTCGACGGTTGACCGGCAGGACAGCATATCCTTTCTCTCGGCCTTAGTTATAAATGAGGCCGTGATTTCAGATATATGATGGTGCAGTAAACCAAATGGCATTCCCGAAGCCATTGCAAAGTCCCAGAGTAGTTCAACAGCTCTCCAAGGACAGGTTTCCCAACCGCCAAACAGTCCGGGATTAGCAAGAATTCCCCTTGCACTCATAACACCGTCAACACGGGTGGCCTCTGCAATGCGCTCCAAATCTCCGGGTGTAGCGAAATCCCCATTTGCTACTACGGGAATTTGGACAGCTTGCTTAACAGCACGAATAGCTTCAAGATTAACGGCTACAGATGACCGATCATGTTGTCGACGCCCATGAACAGTGATATAGTCTGCACCCGCAGCTTCAACAATCCGTGCAAATCGCACTGTGAAGCCCAAATCAGTATGGATTCTAATCTTTGCCTCGACGCAAAACTCTTCGCCACATGCGCGCTTGGCAGCGCGAATTAGAGCCGCAACCCTATGTGGGTGCGTCATTAGAGCTGCTCCAATGCCTTCTTTGACCTGGTCACGGATGGGACAGCCGCAATTAAGAGAAATGCCGTCGCAATGCGGTTGGATCATCCGAGCAGCCCTGGCCATATCCCGTGTATTATTAGCTCCAAATTGGATTATAAGAGGCCTATCCTCATCGCAAGTTGTAAAATCAGTCGCACGAGCCGTACCATTCCGAACAAACTCGCGTGCCAGCATCATAGGCGAATACACGATCGTGGTATCTTCGGGGCTCAGGGCTCGGATGGTCTGCCTCAAAGGCAGTTTGGAGTACCGTACCATCGGTCCAGCGATCTGTACGGCCTTTCCTTGAGCCTGAGCCCTCCTGAAGATTGCTATCGGATGATTGGCCGGATCCCGCATATATTTCGCGCTGCTGCTTAGAAAACGTTTTCACAAACTTTTTGTTTTCTGGGGTCGAGTCTTTCTAGTGTGGTCGAAGGTGTTTTAGTACTTTGATGTGCTAGGATATAGAGATATCGTCTCACTATTAAGTTTCTGAAAAGGTATGTGAATGGAGATGAAGATGAAAGGAAGAGTAAGAGCGGTACCAGATGCCCTGTCTTGGGACGTCTCCGCGATGACGGTTCAATGTCATAGTTACACTGATCCAAACAGAACTAACACATCAGTATGCTTTAATACCCTTGTTTAAGGCTTCTTAAGTATCGAAACTTAACTTGCAGATGCATTTTTTTAGCGATATTTTACCACGCGTATATGTATGTATATGTAACCCCATGGTAATATTACGTCGTTGACCATATATCCTACATGACTCACCACCTTCCATAGAGGGCAGATATAGCTTATCTCTAAAAAAAAAAATAAAAGTAATCTGACGCAGTGACTCTTCGCATACAAATGTTGCGGCAAATGGGCCAGATGCGGAAGATGGGCTTATTGGGGCAGTGGGGAGCCCGATTGGCATCATCTGCGTCGTCAAATCTAGACCGCGCTACTCTCACGATGCGGAACGGCCCGGTATTCCATGGAAAGTCGTTCGGTGCTAACACCAACGTATCGGGAGAGGCGGTTTTTTCCACGGGAATGGTTGGATATCCCGAATCGATGACGGATCCATCGTACCGTGGCCAAATTTTAGTATTCACACAACCACTCATAGGCAACTATGGTGTACCCTCGAGCACAGCGCGTGACGAGTTTAGCCTCCTGAAATACTTCGAAAGTCCTCACATTCAGTGCAAGGGTATTGTAGTATCTGATGCTGCTATGGAGTATTCACACTGGACAGCAGTTGAGTCGCTGGGAGATTGGTGCAAGCGTGAAGGTGTCGCGGCCATTACTGACGTCGATACTCGGGCTATTGTCCAGTTCTTGCGCGAGCGTGGATCAAGTTTGGCACGACTTACCGTGGGTGAGGAATACGATGCTGATGAAGATGAAGCGTTTGTCGACCCCGAATCAATCAATCTCGTCCACAAAGTTAGTACGAAGGCCCCATTCCATGTGCCCAGCCCCCTTCAGGACTCTTCGAATCCGATGCACATTCTCGTTGTGGACTGTGGCTGCAAGGAGAACATCTTTCGGTCGTTAGTTAGTCGGGGAGCGGCAATTACTGTGGTTCCCTACGACTACCCAATCCAGAAGATCGCTCACCACTTTGATGGCATCTTCTTGTCTAACGGACCTGGTGATCCTACACACTGCATGAGTACTGTGCACAACCTGCGTCAAACCATGGACGAATTTAATGGACCCATTTTTGGAATTTGCCTGGGACACCAACTGTTGGCTCTGGCTGCGGGTGCAAAGACTGTCAAGCTCAAGTATGGCAACCGAGCGCACAACATCCCAGCGCTGGACCTCCAAACTGGACTGTGCCACATTACCAGTCAGAACCATGGCTATGCTGTTGATATCACATCGCTTCCATCAGAGTGGAAGCCATACTTTGTGAACCTTAATGACCAGTCGAACGAGGGCCTGTATCACGAGTCGCGCCCCATCTTCTCGACACAGTTTCACCCTGAGGCCAAGGGTGGACCCTTGGATTCGGCTTTCTTATTTGATAAATACCTCGATGAGGTGACTACCTACAAACGGTCGAAGCGGGAGCTTGGTGTTGCTGATACGCCGATGTCTCCGCTTTTTGTCGATGTTCTGGCTAAAGAACGGGTTGGAGTAGAACCTAACGTTCAAGCATAATGTACCTAGACTTAACCGATATTAATTAGACATGTTGGTAGAAGGAAGGAAGTGAACATTCGGTCGAATTGGGCAAAATGGCATTCTCGTTCGTCCTAATTAGGATTACTTTGTTTGTTGTATGAGATTTGAATCCGAATAGCATAATTCTCAAATGATAGTCAGATACATTGGGAGAATAAAAAAAAAGTTTTCGTCAAAGTTTGGGCCAGGAACGATTCGCTCTCATCGGAGTAGAGTTATCAAAGGGAAAATAAGGGCCATGTCCTTTCCTAATTTGAGACACTTGGCTCCGCGTCTGAGGTGTGAACCTGGGCAGCATATATATATATATATATATATATATTCAAATTTACTGCTTCCAGTACTTCGGGAGAAGGTGTAAAGATATCTTTCAGTCTACATAGGGAAGAAGAGTGAGCGCGACTCTCCTTCGGCGCCACCATCTAAGCCCGGAATTTAGATAGCAGGATGTTTGACCGTGGTGATGCTAAACTATATTAATATAGACACACAGAAGAGGACCCATTAAAGGGCCCTTCTCTTTCCAAGTTATTGGGAAAAAGGGAAGATGCAAGTACTGCTATCCGTCATGAGCTGCACCTCATTTAACCCGTACATAGAAATGTCCTCACCAAATCCTTCAGTCATAATCCAAAACTTTACAACTCAGTGCTTCTAAAAAATTGGACCACAGGGATGTAAGAGACTAATTATGTACACCATCATTCTGAGGCTTAGTTCGGATACTCCCACTGACCCTGCGCTGGCATCTGTGGCGGGTAATAGCCATAGTAGCCAGGCATGGACTGCTGCTGTTGAGCGCTCGAATCGACGCCTTGGCCCTGATGCTGCTGGGATTGTCCTTGTGGCTGTCCCTGGGCAGGGTGAGGCTGCGGAGGAGGTATATATCCACCGGGGTAGCCTTGGTAGCCATAATAGTACCCCTGGGGCATAAAGTACGGATAAGGCATTGCACCAGGCACACCAGTGGCAGCAGCAGCAGCTCCGGACCCGTCCTTTTGCGGGACTTGAGGAGCTTGTTGCTGCGGGTAGTAGAAGCTACTGTAAGGGTCCTGATAATCACCATATCCGAAGCGTTGCTGCGGCGGGTAAGCGGCAGCATTCGGGTACGCGTACTGCATCGGCATTTCATAGCCTCCGAATGCAGCAGCCTCTTGACCAGGGTGCGTTGGGATGGGCGGCACCGGAGGAACTTGTTGCAACCGCGGGCTTTGCTGCGGAATCTGCGGAATTGGAGGAATAGGAACTGGGGCCTGTGCAACGGGGATCTGAACTTGTGTACGATCAGCCGCTGGTCCTTTAGGCACATTTTTCGGCAGATTTATGGACAGGTTCTGAACGCCCGCTTCAGGAGCTTCATTCTGGGTCTGGGTTGGAGCGTGGGTAACAGCCTGGTTACCCTGGTTACCCTGAGGCGTTTTAGAGACCGGTGTGGGAGCTTGTGGTGCCTGAGTCGAAGGCCGAGTTGCCTGGGTTGAAGTCTGGGCCTGTTCTTGAGACTCATTTGTGTTCTGAGAGAAAGTCTGGCTCTTCTCATTATCCTGAGAGGCTGTCTGAGTGCCCTCAGATGCTTCACGAGCTCCACCGCGCCGACGACGCCGCGTTTTCTTCTCTTCGCCCGATGCCTCTGGCTGGGCAGCCGGTGCCTGCGGCTTCGAGTCAGCCTGTTCCTGAGCCTGAGTAGGCTTGGGAGCAACAGGAGCAGGCTTAGGCTTAGGCGGGTTAGCTAGCGCAGCTGCCCACGAAATCTTGCCGTTGGGAACAGCTGGCTTCTGTTGCGGAGGCTGGGCCTTTGGCGTCTCCTTCTGCTTCTTCTTCGATTCGGCGATTTCCACCGGTTCCGGACCTGCCGGAGCCTGGGGGGCCTCGACCGCATCAGTTGCAGTGCTTTTCGCTGCAGGTGCCTCCGTAGCTGCAGGTTCTGGAGCAGCAGGCACCTCGCGAGTCGAAGCAGGCGGTTCTTGGGAAGCAACAGGGGCTGCAGCAGGGGCCGTAGCCGGTTTCCCTGCAAGCGCTTGAGCCCAGGATACACCCGTACTAACTTCAGCTGGTGCGCTCTCTACAACGGTGTATTCTTCCTTAGCAATGTCTTTCTTCGGAGCCTCCTTCTTTGAAGCATCTTTCTTGGGGGCATCCTTCTTTACCGGCTTCTTGGGAGTATCCTTCTTTGCTGGTGCTTCTTTCCGATTAGAGGTAGGGGTGGGAGTAGCATTGGAGCGCTTTTCACGTTGAGTCTGCTCCTTCTGCTTGCGAGTTTTGACTTGGCCCCACTGACTTGCTAGCCCATTAGTGATACGAGAAACGGCTTCTTCGAAGTTACTAGCCGTATCTTGAAGTACTGCGGCAAGATCATCTTCAGCCCAACCGGGGAATAGCTCTTTTAGGGCCAGTAACGGCTCTGGCGCTTGCACCTGCTGTGCGGCGTTTCCTTCAGTAGCGGTGGGGGCGTCCTTCTTCCCATCTTTTCGCCCGGGACCTGTGCCACCACCGCGCCGCCGTGGCCGTCCAGAGCTCCTCTCCTTTCGAGGCTGCTCGCCAGACATCTTTCGTGTGTTAAATCGTCGAAACGGTGAAAACTTGAGCTTTGCTTAGAAATCGCAATACGCACTACGTACATTCCGTTAATCCACCATTGCGCACATTACCCCACACCATAATGAATGAATTTTAATAGTTAAATAACTGTAAATGAAGTGAGATGGGGGATTTGATATATATCGCGATCTACATTGCGATCTACAACCCAAGATGATGATTGTCAGTTCAAGGGGTTGGGGCCAGATCGGGCCTGTGTGGTGCGAAATAGGATCATCAGGGTGCCCCCACTCGCAGAATATTACTCTAATTAGCGTTAGTTACAGTGAAAAATGCTAGTTGAAGTTAGTTTGGCATGGCTATTTATCGATGCCAATGATAATCCTCTCATTGGTTCACCAAGTGCAATAGTACAGCTGGAGCAATAAGGAGACTTTTCTGATCTTACGGGATATAAATTCCAATAAAACACGGCTCCAGCATATGCTCATAGTTCACCCAGGAATGTGTTGTCATGAATAACTGCGTGCCATCTCGGCCTGCACAGCGTAAGAGCTCCTCCTTGCCTCCAGGATGGAAAGACAAGTACGGCGTGATATTGAATACTCTTCCTCCCAAAGCAGTCCACGCATCTTCTGGTGATGTATGTTGTGTCAATTCACGCGCAGATACCCGCAGTGGCGAGGTTATGCCTGCCCTCAGATCGGTCCCTGAGGCGCGAAGACGTGCCCAATCTAGAGGGGATTTTCCAGGTCCCAGGGATACCCGGCCTTTAGACGGAGGTGCGGCTACTGGTGTCCTAGAAGGGCCCCGGCCTGGTGGAGGCATCAAATTACGGGACATGATCTCAATAATAACACCCAGAGAGCGCTTGGGTTAAAAGTATGAGTAACTCCACTACCTTAGCGGTAGTTGGTGGAACACTCGTAGTATGGGCACTTTGGCCATCGTTAGTGACTCTGATCCGCTATTGGAGTCCATTTCCCGTACTTACTGATCCAGCACCGGGGTCCAAACGGCAGCGCACCACTAGTGGACTTGTGAATCGGGCCAATGACTGCTTTTGCAATGCAACTCTTCAGGCTCTGGCAGGTCTCAAAAGATTTCGTGACACTTTAGATCAAACCCAGGGACCGGCTGCAGAATCTTTACGGACATTACTTTATCAGCTAGTAGAACCTATTGCTTCCCCCCGGACTCTGTCGGCTTGGCCGTTCTTGAGAATACTCGAACAGATCCATCACGCCTATTTCTCTCCCCATCAACAAGATGCTCACGAATTGCTTCAAATATTGCTGGAAACTGTGGATGCAGAGGGCCCCGATGCATTGTCAGATGTCAAAGGTTACACCGAAGACACTATTGAATGCCTTCGATGTCACCATACTACCCGAACACAGACGCCATTCTTGGTTCATACTGTTCCCGTACCACATCAGAATTCAGCAGATATAGCTGAATTATTGATACCATCTACCGAATTGGTGAATGATTACTTTTGTGAGCATTGTGGCCAAAAAGCGATCATACGCAAGACGACATCGATAATCCCTGCCCCAATCCTTTGTATCCACTTGAATCGGTCGATGTATTCAGTTGGAAGTGGCGGTAGTCGACGCAATTCATGTTCAATAACTGTTCCAGAGTACTTATCCCTTGCAGGCGTGGAATATCATCTTAAATCCGCGGTATTTCATGCTGGCACCCATTGGTCTGGCCACTATGATGCTATGCGCAGGCGTCATGCATCTGGGTGGTGGAAAATCAGCGATCACAAGGTGTCATCTGTGAGTCACATTGAAGGGGGGTCTAAAGTATACCTTGTGTTCTACGAAGCACTCGGACCCCAGAGCGAATCCAGCACACTAACTTCAATGATAGCTTCTCTAACTGAGAACAAGGATAAAATACAATACGAAACTAAATAGGAATGGATTTTACCATAACTACAGGACTCTGCGTCCAAATCCTGGACTCAAATCGCCTGTAGATTTTCTCCCAACGTACTTTACTCCTCCTTCTTAGTGTACGCTGCCTTCTCCTTCTCGTAGCGCTCCTTATCTGTGGCAGCTTTAGCCTCGTATTTCTTCTTGCCCTCTTCATCCAGGGCGCGCCATTTCTCGCCAATGAGTTTACCAATGTCACCAAACTTGGCATCGGGATTCTCCTTGCGTACATCCTCCCGCTGCTCATTGGCAAAGAACATGTAAGCTGTCAAAGGGCGCTTGGGAGCGTTGGGGTCCTTCTTGGCCTTTTTGCCACCAGCGGAACTGGCGGCGGCGCGGCTTGTACGCGTACCAGCTTCCTTAGCCATTGTAATGGATGGGAAGATATATCACGGCTTGGGATGTTAGCATCTGACGCGTTTTAACGCGTATTTACCTGGTCCTAGCATCGCAATGCCTCAAAGAAAACACTGACGACGTCGATTTTAGACCATCAAATTGAAACTTACCTTGTAGCGCGGTATGTAGGAGAGAAGGGGATTCTGAGCGGGCTCTCTCAGCGTTTTACGTATGCCTGCTGCTGATGTAATGGCACGGGTACATAGTGAAGACCCTTCGATTGGCTACATAACGTTAATTCTGGCTAAATACGGGGGTTCATTCTAAATTGGGTATCGAATGCATTGTATTTATCTATGTTATCGTCCTGGTGAATGCGATTGGCGGCCTGTAGCTCCATGGATGGCTGGATGTATACCCCGTCCCACTCATAGCACCCTTGCCTTAATTACGTCATCATTAACATTGGTATCCACTCCCCACCCCCGTATTCGCACTAGGTAGTGGGACCCCGAATTAGCCTAAGGTAGGATAGGGACTAGGATAGACAGTACAGATGAGGCGGGCGGGCGAACGATAAGCATAAGTGGTAAATCACCACCTGAAGTTGATGGGAAGGAAACCGAGTGAAACAGCTAATTTTCAAGGCTTGGGCTTGAATTGGTGGCTTTCGGGGTATGCAGCAAGCAAGCAAACACGGCGGCCCGAGTTTGCATCTATAATGCATAATTGTGTAACTCATGGTAGTGGTGCGTAAGTCTAACGCATGCATAAGCAGTGATGTGCGTATGTTACACGGATGGACAACAAATCGGTTATTCTTCTGTGCGGCTCAACCTCATCCGGAGGTGGCCCACTAGAGTATTTGTGCGGCTTAATATTATATGCACAGCTATCTAAAGCTATGATCATAGTGGTGAAAAATTTATGGGACATTCATCCTTATTTGAAATATAACCCTTCGAAATTTAGATATCTCCGGAACTAAGGAATCACCCCGGTTAGTACCTGGCATAGGGTATTACTTACCTTCGACTCCTAATACAGTATAATGATAAAAAGAAGTCCCATCTATGGAAATAACTACACCAATCTTTACTACACGTTACAACGCTCTCAGAAAGCGCCTTCAGTCGACAACGAGGTGAAATGGAACTACATTAAGCTCACTTGGTCTGTTGACTTGGTGATTTGACCCGGCCTCGGAACTCGTGATCTGCGTCCCATTTATCTTCCGAAAATCGCCAGTGCACTCCGGGACCTACAAGTTCATCACCATCCCATACTTCGAACCAGCGTCGCTGCCAAGTCGTACCCTCTTCCTGTTCACGCTTCCGAAGATCACGCTGGGCTTGTTCCAATGCACTCTTGTGCTGCCACACCGCAGCCGAGTCATTAGCACGGATCGCATCGGCGACTTGCTGCCAGGCCCGTCGTGACTCTAGCTCGTGCTGGTCATCAATAGGGGCCACGTGCATGTCTGGGACCGGTGCATTTACCTCATGCGAAACAAACGTCTCCGATTTGCCAGTGCGCTCGTTCTTAATCACGAGTTTATCATCCCACTGACCCTGTACAGTATAGAGCAAATCTCCTTTGGGCGATCGCAACTCTGCGCTCAGCGTATGCTTCTTACCACGGAAGTATCCTGCCCCGGAATACGTCATTGACGCTACATAGCCACTACTGGACTTGACCGTCGATGAACCATCTAATTCAATATAGGGCGCACACACCAGGAATCCTTCAAGGTGAAGATGCGGTAGACCAATCACATACGTCTCATTGTGACGGGGCAACCGGTAAATAGTATGACCTTCTTGCTCAACATGAACCGACGTCGAGAATCGAGCCCTGATGCCAACATAACCCTCTTGCTCGACGTCCTCTGAGCCTTCAGCAGCTGTTAGTTTGTATGCATACATAGGGGGGTGGTGGCTCACCTGTTCGGATCGAAGGATATCACCTTCTTTATCCAAAGTGGCCACAAACAGCTCACCAAGAAATGGGTTCAACGGTTTTTTTTCGAACCCTTCGGTGACATTCCGTTGGGTGAACTGTCCCTTCATAATAAACATAAACAGGCGAACCACCTCCAGGAACCGTTCCTCTTCCGTAGATGCTTTCGAAGGTTTAACAAACGCATCGTGGCCCGGATACCAGTAACGGGAATACTCCAGAAGTGAGGCCGGGGCCAAGATAAATGGCGGAGCCGTCAATGAAGACAGATCTCCACGAAATGATGCTAAGCTTTGCACCAACGAGCGCCAGCTGCCAGCGCTAGCAGCGCTCTGATCTGCCATTGTAAGGAGGTTGTTTGTAGTTGGTGACGGGGAGGGGGGGGTATTACGTCAATTAAAAATCGCTTATTTAAAGTCGGAGGGAACATTGAAGGTGAACCCCCGGTTCGGCCGCCGAATCTGTATACTAACTAATTAATATATTCAATAATTATATGGAGAAATCTTTTCCCAGAGTTATCGATGGTTAAAATCCTTTTCCTAGGGTACCAGTATCAGGGTACACCCATGCGGCACGATGTTAGTAGTCACCAATAAAGGGAACCTTAAAACTCGGTCACAACTAAGACCTCTGGACCCTCAAGCAACTAATGGATAATAGCAATATACATTATAATTTAGTTACCCTCTCTAGTTTACAGTCCCCATTCTCCGTGGACAGTAATAAGATACCAATGCTGCCCCATTGCCAGGCCAAAGGGGTTTGCATCAGGACCGTCTTCAGGCCGAACTTTGCGGGATTCAACCCCAGCAGCTCGCGCAATTAGATACTCACGATTAACAAGAAGCTTTGCATGATCAGGATGCAGGAAATAGTGCGGAGCCCCAGCGTTGAATGCTGCCCATGTATTGGGTTGACGTGCAGGATCGCGAGTTGGGAGGAACAAGATTAGGTCTCCACTGCGGAAACTATGAAGAGCAAGTCGCTGCTCTCTTAACTGTCGTGATTCAGCTTGTAGCTTGCGAGCCAGCCGCTCCACATCACTGAATCGTTTCGAGACCGCCTCACGAATCGCATCATAGTTGATCTGAGTTGCTGCCTGGAACTCTTGAAAGAGTTCGTTCTGATGCTGTTCATTTACGGCTTGTGCCCATCGGACACTAGCAGGTGTTTCGGGCTCAACTGGGGGGTTGCGACCAAGGCCCTTGACGCGATTAACAGTATGACCTTCCTCTTCGGAACGGGAACTCAAAAGTCCCATCCCATTCAGAGCCTTCTCAAATTCACGGGTATTCTTCCAGAGTAGCTCACTGATTTCAGTGGCTCTCTCTGCAATTTTATCGGCGTTTCCAACTTCAGTGCTAGGGCGAGTATCCGGAACGGTGGGCTCTTCTCCAGCTTGAGATGACTCGTCTCGTCGTGACAAGGACGATGCATGCTCCTGGTTTCCATTAGATAAACGAAGCTGCAGAAGTGCAGTTTCGAGTTGTCGTATGCGAGATGTATATTGGGCTTTTGCTTCCGCCAGCGGAGGCAATGCTAGAGTCTGGGAAAGCTGTGCGGTCATTGCATCGAGTTCACATAAAAGATCCGAATAGGTTGAATCAAGACCAGCCCTTTGTAGTTGACGCAAGTACTCTTCAACCGAATACTCTGTTGGGTGGCTAGTTCCACCCTCCACGGATAATGATGCTTGAGGAAGGTCAACCTCTTCTTTTTCCAAGTCAAAGCCTACACGACCCATTACAGGACGATAATAACGGTTCCACTGGTCAATTCGTGCCATTTCTTGATCACGAAGGAGATCTAACCGGTCACCAGCCGCATCGCAATGTGCTCGTAGCTCAACTGTCCACCGGTTCCGACGCTCACGCTCGATTAAAAGAGCTCCCGCCAGAAATGGAAGATCTAACACTTGTGCCACGGTCATTTTGTAGCCATCTATTTGGTTCAACGTTTCATGGATTGTATCGAGCCGCGGCCTAAGCTCACCAACACGGTGTTGTACAGCGGCAATTTCGCCAAGTGCTGATACAAGTCTGTCCTGAGTTTGTTTTTTTGCCTGGTGCCACGACCCTAGATCAGTTGAGCTTTGCGGTGGTTGGCGTGGTTGAGAAGCAGTGGCGGTTAGTAGATTACCGGCACGAACACGCAAATTAGACGCCTCACGATCTACAGTTTGAATCTCCGCATCGGCCTGGTCAAGTAATGCTAGTAGCGATGTATATTTCTCCGCAATACCGTCTTTGGGATACATCGCCTTTAACTTCGGAGCCAAGAACTGTACCTTAGCTGCCGCATTCCACACTGATTCCCACTCTTTGCACTGAGCTGCGTCGTCTGCAAGATGGCCCCAAAGCTCACGACGGACTCGTAAAGACTTTGCCAGAGTCCGCAAATGTGAATTCATGTGAGCCAATGCGAGTTGCGTAGCGTCATCTATCACTCTTATTTCAGTCCCAGTTTTCTTTGCTTCGGCGCGCTTTTCATCAGGAGACAGCAATCCAATATCAGGTAGAGCCTTAGAATCTCGGGAGCGTGCTAAACTCTCATGCGAAACCAGTTGACGGTCATATAGAAACACTTGATCGCCAGGATGCACCTTGTCGAGGCGGAATGTGGTGGCACCCGGCGCCACTAGCAGTAGCAAATGTTCTTGCTCTACCCCAAACTTACTTGCAAGACCAGAGCGGAAAGCATCTAGGCTACTAATGTTACCATGATCCACTTCTGTGACCTCACCCGTATAGGCGTCGTGGATACGCATAGCTGCTTTCAAAGATCCTGAGCGGGTATCAGCATTTCAGCCGCAAGCGAGTTTGACCTAAATTCATAGTTTAATACTAGTATCCAAGATCATGATACGATGTGGGATTTATGATAAAGCTACAAGCCAGAAGATATATATAATGTAAAGCCAAAGCAACAGCTAAAACTTAGACGGGTTACTCCAAAGACCAGCCTAGCCGGTTCTCGGCACGCAGTGTTGGGTGGTCAGAATATGATTGCAAATGTATAGGAAGTTTCCTCCATATTATAATCTTTTGTCTCGAGTTCAATCCTTTTGATCGAAATAATCTCTGATACTATGCGTAACAGTCGTTCTGCCTACCTGCATAGATCGCCCATCTCTGGAAGTCGCCGCACCGAAGACAACGCGCTAGTGCTAAAGCTGATCTTGTAACCGGTAGAAAACACCGCAAATGAAATATAGATATTTTGATCCAAGCAATGAGGAGCAGGATATCGCAACTGTAAACAGATTGCTGGCAGCAGACCTCAGTGAACCATATTCCCGGGTGGTGTACCATTTCTTTCTGAAAAATTGGCCTTCACTAACAATATTCGCACAAACTGATGATGGCGAAGCTATTGGTGTCATCATAGGATCGCTAAAGACACATCAAGAGCGCCGTCGTCGTGGATATGTGGCTATGCTAGCCGTGGACGAGCAGTTCCGTGGCAAGGGGATCGCAAAAGAGCTGATCCACCGTCAAACGGTCGAGTTTGTGGCTCTCCATGCAGATGAGATAACGTTGGAGACAGAATGTAGTAACACTGCTGCAATCAGGCTATATGAGAGTCAAGGGTTTTTGCGCACTCGCCGAATGCATCGCTACTATTTCTCTTCCAGTGATGCATTCCGTCTTGTACTTCCTTTAACGGAACGCAGCGTCAAACCGCTAATGTTCTTACCACCATTACCGGTGGAACAACAAGTTGAACCCGAAAAATTCTAAACCCTGTACATTTTGATCTGACCGATACTGCAAATAGCTCATAAGTCGCATTCCTATGAACAGTTATAGTTTAAACCACCTTTGCGCGAAGAGTACTTTTTAGCCTGTTACTATCAGGACTCACATTGAATCCATGACAGACGCCTAAATGAGCCTGTATCTTGTGTGTCATCATTGACTTCAATCACTGCTGCCGTGCAAAAGATGAGCGATCCCGAGACGCTGGCGGAAATTGTCCGTCTAAAAGAAGCATTGGAGCGGCCACAAGATGCATCAGATTCTGAGGCTGAAGATATTCCTATGACTGCTTCTACGAACAGAGGCAATAAGTTAAAACGGGGATCTCGGTATGTGGCTTGGACGGCACTAAATGTACCTCAGCCGCCGGTAGATGTGCAATTAGTGGAATATGGTGGAGAGAAACGTGCTCTGATACGCAAACGCAGACGTCTTCTCTACAAAGAAGATTTAGCAGAGTCCAGTTCTGCGGGAAATAAGCATGACTCTGACGATTCTGAGGACGACGAAATCATTACAGAGATCAAACTTGGGAATGTTCTGGCCCCAATATCAGATCCCATACAAGTACCTAACCATCCTGGGCTGTTGAGGACGTTCCAGTCGAACGTTTTCAAGCACCTCTCTGCAGAAGTACTTGATACCATTGTGGACGAGCGTGCCCACACTGCTTCTCTTGGCAACTTGCTAGCAACTTTTTTGGGTGATGATCCATCCCTTTTGGAAGTAGGCAACATCGAGAAGGAATCGGCCAAGAATAAAGATGACTTTTTCGGGGTTGTAACCCCACATTTTGATCGGAACCAATCACTACCAGAAGCCGAAGCTGAGGAAATGCGCCAGCTTCTCCAGCTTGCGTACCAGCGTATGGACGAGTATACAAGGTGCCTTGAGCGTGTACGTATGGGTTTCACACGTGCCGAGCGTCTTAAGCGCAAGGTGCTGAACTGGTGCAAGGAGATGGACGGCCAGGACTGGGTTGAGCAAGAAAACGGGCCAGATGAGTTTGGAATAGCAAAACAGGCAATGGCTCTGGAGGAGCTTGCGGCAACCGAAGCCGCCAGTGCCACGGCTACTGAGACGTCCTAGATGTTACGAGACGATCTCTATATAGTTACGGTAGCATATTAATGGTTATGATTTCCCCTAGGCTTAAACAATTCTATTTGATACCGAATAATCGCTCAGAGTACGTCCGATGAAGGTGGTCATTATTAGTATCACCCAACACCACATCCACTACACCATTAAAGAAGCCCTGAACAACATGCTTCAACTCTGTACCAGTTTGCTTGAAGTCGGGATAAGCATTGACTTCAAGAAGATGCACATGCTGAGTGGAGTCAACAAGAAAGTCGAGGCCGAAAAATTCGAACGCATTCTGGATGGTTTGGAAATTGATCGGATCGCCCACTGCTGCTTTAAACAAGTCGCCAACGACTGCACAAATATCGGCAAATACCGCATCAGAGTCCACTCCCTTCAGCTGGGAAAGTAGTTCGATACGTGCAGTTCCAGGGTCTTGCAAGCACGTGTTGGTTAAATGTCCCTCCAAATCGCGAGTTGTCGCATCATATGCAGTACCAGCAAAGAGTACCAGGACTTGATCATATACAAAAACTCGAAGGGCTCCCACGCATAGAATATAGACACGAAGGTGGAATTTGCGCCCATCAATTAAAAATGGATTTTCTAGCAGCCGCTGGACCACGTATTGGCGCATAGGTTCATTCTCATCCTCAGATGATGCTTGTTCGTACTCATCAAAGACCTGCTGAAGTTCATCAACACCAGAGAAAATGCGGATTCCATGAGCGCGTTCACCGAGTGCAGGCTTCAATATCCACAACTGCTCGGGATTCTGCATGAGCTCATGTCTAAGTTCTGCAGCCTCGTCAAGTGCATCATCCAAAAACTCTGCATAGTCTACTTCCAGATCGAAGGATTCCGGTACTGCTCTTTTCAAAATGGAGGTGGGGTGCTTGGCCGTGTAATATGCCACGGTACGTCCAAGATAATTTTTGCGAGTTAGCGCCTTGCGATAGCAGTAGGAATACACAGGGATTGAACTGGGCCGAGTCTCGAAATCAATAATGTCATAATCCTCGTATTCCAATACTGGTTGCTTGGCGGAACCACGTGAAGTCGCGACGCTGATACCGTGACGGGCTAGAGCAGTGGCCCATGCCTCATTCACATATCCGCTCGAAGGTTGAATATAGGCGCTGCAGTGAGTTAGTATCATTCTAGTGAGCGCGAGACATGATTATACCTAGGAAATCAAACAAGCAAGCTAGTTTTAAAATCCTCTTAGTTCGCGATATTACCGTTAGTTATGGCAACATCGTTCACGGTACTTACAATTTGGTCAAATCCATCGTACTCTCACCTACGTCCACATTCTGGAAGATCCCCTGCATTGGCGATATGCAGACTTCATTGTGCATGACCGTCCACGCATCGGAACCGGGACCCGCAGCATATACGGTTTCATCACACTTGTCATAGTCAGGAGACCAGAAGAACTCCTCAGCCCCATCATCTTGAGTTTCACAACGGAAGATAGCACTCCACTGGTTGTTCAAAATAGGCGTGTAGCGGATAGGTGGAAGCTGTGCTTGATTCAACCCTTCAAAGAGCGGGATATTAACCGAGTAAAGCTGAACACCTTTGTGCCAGTTATTCCACAAATATTCAACAATTCGCAGCGCAAGATTGCACCCTTGAGCAATGTGCTCAGGTGGGTGATGTTCCATTGTATAGCTGAATGACAGGGCAATAGCCTTTCGGCCGTTCACCGAAGCCTCTATAGCTGCACCAACAGTTCCACTGGACATAATATACGCCGCACTAGTATTACGACCATAGTTAGGACCTGATAGAACCAAGTCTACGGGGGCATTCTGACGCTTGGGGCCAATGAACTCAGCACCCAAGTTAGCGCAGGACGCTGGAGTTGCGGCTAGCAAGTTCCACTCGGTCCATTCTTCCTTACGCTGGCGCAAATCCAGATTCGGAGACTTTGAGGGGCCTACGCTTTGATCTCCAGATGTGTACAAGTACGAGGACTTGACACCCTCGCCAATCATGTGAGCCTTGCCGATCCACGAGCGCTGGCGCTCTGGGACTGCAATAGTAACAGCCCAGTCTGTCTTGGAGCTCAAAGTTTCGACAAACGGCTTAATATAGGGCGAATACGACTCGTTAGGCGGCCCGTCATCGTTCGTCAAAAGCACGTGCATTTTATAATGACGAGTTACCAGTGAGACCCACTACCAGCTCTATTGGTAACTCATCTGATCCTAAACTATGCTTAATGCATAACCGCAACAGTACAAAAACTCACATAATATTCAAATGCTTTCTTAATAAATAATTAATTAATTTCAAATTAACAAAATTAGCTAAGAATCACTTGTCAGACAGCCTTGATACCCACCACATTGAGCTTCCTCCGGAGAGGCATGCACAAAGGGCAGAGATCATCGCTCCCAGATTACTATGAGCCCAAAAGGGCACACAGCTTTTAAGGGTTTAATGCCGGCTACGCTCCAAAAGAGACAAGCCAAACGTGTCCTCACTCTAGGGCATCAAGGTCCATAAAGTTCCTCCTCCAAGGTGAATTCTGTGGCTAATTTGGAAAATCCAAAATAGCAGCGACCTATAAGAATATGATCCTTAGAGTAAATCGCCTTAAGAAAAAACAAAGCTGGCAGGCCAGGTCCAATATATAGGATTATTTCACTGGGTTAGGGCCTTAATCGCAGACACTACCAAGACCTTAGCCCTAGATTACCTCATCGGGGTGGAATAGCGGCCGTTTAAATTTTTCAAAGCCAACCCTTCCTTTTAGGCTCCACGAGTGAAGAAATGACGTCCAACGCGCGGTTGTACACCAAGGCTCGGCACCTGAGTTTCCAGCGCAGCAAGCACGTCCTGAACCCCAGCGTGTCGCTGATCGAGGTCGAGGGTGTTGACACCCCTGAGGACGCCAAGTTCTACCTGGGCAAGCGTGTGGCATTCGTGTACCGCGCCAAGAAGGAGGTCCGTGGCTCCAAGATCCGTGTCATTTGGGGCAAGATCACCCGCACCCACGGTAACTCCGGTGTTGTGCGTGCCCGTTTCCGTAAGGGTCTTCCGGCCAAGACGTTCGGTGCTACGCTCCGTGTGATGCTGTATCCTTCGCAGATCTAAACATGGGTTTAGAGGGAATATCAGCACGTTTAACTTAACGCAACAACGAGGGGGAATAACAAGGGACGCCAATAACTGTCAGTAGACGCCGTTGAACGGGTCTGTGATAGCGTGGAGTCTTTTTAATAGGTAGAGTGCATAACGTGACAATGAGACACGTTCGGCGGACATAAGCACTGTTTGGTACTATGTTAGTAGGGAAACATTGGTTAGTTGATTATGACTAGTTAATGGTTGGTTATTATGTGGTTATAGAGGTGGAGAGTGTCAGAGAGCGTCTTGTTAATGTCTGGTTAGCAAGTAGCAGTTAGTCTAAATCTATTGCTGAGTTACGACTAACCTGTATTTACGCTTAGACCCTGATGAGGTAATCACCTATCACCACCCACTGAGATGATCCCGTTCGAGGCGCTGCTCCCGTACGGGGTGATGCTCACCTTGCTGACGGCGTGCGGAGGTGGTATGTCTGCCTTGCACTACCTGCGTAATGATGGAAAGCGTGACCGTTGGAATCTGGACGCGTTTGATCGCCAGTTGATCGAACGCGACTTCCGACTCACGGGCCGCTACCGTACGCAAAGTGACTCTCCTACTGCTCCTGAATACTTCCGATTAAACTCCGTGTGGAAGTTTTCCAAGGATGCTGCGTCTTAAGCTGTTTGAATAGGTTCTAGGGGCCATAGCCTAGGGCATAGAGCCTAAGAGCCCATATGGACAAGCATCCCGGTAACCCTCGGCAATAACTAAACAATGCAAGCAGGCCGATGCATCTAGTAGGAATTAAGATTGAGAAAGGATCTTATAGTGTGTGATTTGTTTAGTACTCTTTAAGAACCTTGGGTTTGCTGAAGGAAGCTTTGACTTCATAGTACACAGGATGAGTGGTTCAATTAAGGCTATCCAATACTGTCTTCTCCCTCGACTATTAAGCTCACTTTCCAATCCCAGCTTTCTCAACCTTCTCATTCATATTTTAGTTCATAATTAAGTGTTCTACATTCAGGAACCTTTAGAATCCTATCCTTAGACCATCTTTTTTTTCCTACCTGCGATCTCTGTAAGCTATACTGTGGTCATGTCTTTGTTCGGCTTAGGGGGTGGCCTGGCCACTGCCGGCATGGAAGTGAACCAGGAAAGAATGGAGCTTGCCCAACAGGAGCTGGAGATTCTCATGGGTCTTCATGACAGTATTGTGACCACATGCCAGGAAAAGTGCTTTGTGCCATACTATGCCGAGTCCGACCTGACCAAGGGTGAAACCTGCTGCTTGGACCGCTGTGTGTCTAAATTCTTCAAGGCTAATACTATTATTGGGCAGTTATTGCAAAACCGCGACGCTTCATCCACACTTTTACCTTCTGGGGCGGTACTACCAACTCTTGGTCAACATAAACTCCCCTGAATCCGGACTAGTGGCGCGAGTTTATTTCCCCCAAAACCAACACCCAACTCCTGAATATTATCACAAGTATGCATTGCTACTAAACTGATCGCGTAGGTATATCCTATTCAGAGATCATGCTACAGTAAATCCCTACCGGAAGCCTCCCCCCTCTCGTGCAAGTTTACAGATATGAGAGGGATCTCAGGAATAATTAGGATGCAAGAAATAAATTAGAGCTCGATTAGGCGACCATGGAGCGACGTTTAAGAAAGTCCATGATGCGTTTAGCCCGTCCCTCCTTGTGCTGCTGCGGGGGCTGTGGGGACGGTGAAGTAGCGGCTGCTGCGGCTTGCGCTGGCATCGCACTAAACCGCCGTTGGTTCTGGGGTTTCGAGGGTGGGACAGGCTGCGCAGACGCCACAGGAACAGTAGGCATCGCTGAGTGGCGCCGGGTATCCCCACTTGCGCCAAGGAACCGGAAACTCGCTGACCACGGCATCTTCGCGGGCTTCGCAGCAGTCTGGTTAGTCTGTTTAGTGCTTTGAACTGATGGCTGACGAGAATGAGACTGAGCACTGAATCGTGGGATCGGTGTTGGCTGAGGGATATGCGTGGTCTGCGGTGTCGTGGGCTCCTGTCTTGCGACTTTGGGAGGCGGATGAGATGTGGGAGTCTGCACGGGCGGGTTCGGGGGCACATTTGGCGTCATTACGGGGCTCTTTGGAGTCGGAGCCGCCGACGGTGTACGCACATGCATCGGATATCCTGCTACTGACGACTGTCGCGTGTGGGTATGAGTCCTAGAAGGCTGTGATCCATGATGAGTAGGTGGTTTAGCCGACAGTGCATCTTTAACTGATGAAGTTGAGGGGCTCGCGGGAATGCCGGAACTCGACCGGATAGGAGGCCGCGCCGGCTCGGACTCGCCAACATACGAACTAGGCCGGCTGATCTCACCGGATTTGGACGGTTCTCTGCTGAGGGCTACGCGAGGTTGGGATGCCAGAGACGTGTATAGCGAATATCCACTGCTTGCAGGCTGGAAAGAGATGGGTCGAGGCTTTGCGGTAGCACCCGGAAGCTTTGATCGCTGGCTGGGCTCGGCGATTCCGAGCGTCGTGACTTCATCTTGAAGCGCACCAGCCCGGCGTTGTTGCGGCTGTTGCAGTACTTGTGGGGTCTTGGGAGGTTCCATAGGACGCTTGGACACTCCGTATGATACACCCATACCTCCAGAACCACTTGGAACTGCCTGAATAGATTGGCGACGCTGATGAGCAGCAGCCGCAGCAGCCGCCGAAGATGACGCGATTGAGCTTGTACGACCAGGATGATGGGTCTTTTGCCACGCCTCGTCGAACTCACGTGGAGTCACAGACAGGAATGTGGCATGGGGAGCTAGCCACGCATGATTGCGGATGCTAGCCAGCGATGCACGATTCTCGGGATCAACCACCAAAACTTGTCTCAGCAAATCGCGCGGAGACGCTGAAATCCAGTCCGGGAACGTCAATGGCGACGTAGAAATATAATGATACAGTTTTTGCAGGTCCTCGGACTCGGGATTGGTCGGATCATCATCAAAAGGTAGGTAACCAGCAAGCATGGCATACAAAATAACCCCACAGGACCAAACGTCACACTTGCGGCCATCATACTTGCGGTTCCACATTACAAGTTCGGGGGCAGCATAGCAAGGACTACCGCAACTGGTGCCCATCAACTGTGCCTGGCCCCCCGGGTTGGTTCCACCAGCTCCCCGACGGAAAGAATTAGCAAACCCGAAGTCTGTAATTACAATGTTACGACCACCATCCAGCATGAGGTTTTCCAGCTTCAAATCACGGTGTACAATGCCCTTCGCATGGAGATAGTGGACCCCAGACACCAGCTGGGAAAACAGTCGCGAAGCACTCAGTTCATCAAGACGGCCATGTTCCATAATATGGTTGAAAAGCTCGCCATTCGGTGCATAGTCGAGCACAATGCCAATGTACTTTTCGTTCTGCAGAACTTGCTCCAGCCGCACGATGTTGGGATGGTGGCAAATTTTGAGGGCGTTGATCTCGCGGAATATTTTAATCTGGCGCGCAGAACCTGGCCGAACATCGGACTGTCGAATCAGCTTCACCGCGGCATGGCTTACCCGGCCCTGAGCATCTCGTTTGAAGCCAAGCTTGACCTTGCCAAACTCCCCCTTGCCGAGAGTTGCGCCCAACACCCAGTCACCGAATCGGTTCTGAGGCTGCTGGGCAGAGGCGTAAGATGAACGCCGCGAGGCGGTGCGCGTCGTCACATACGAAGACGAGCGCTCCATCCTCAGGTCTGGCTGTAGCAGTGGTATGGTTGTTGTTGACACCGTCCCTGACATAATCGGGGGTGGTATGCGCTGCTTTTAGAAGTTACGGATAACATGCGAGGGTTATGTGCAAATCGGTGTATTGGAAGTTGATGAGTTAGATTCGGACAATGATTGGGACCAGTTGAATTCACAGTTGACGTTTAAACTTCTGGCACTCCTATTTTCCTTATGTAGAGCATGAACTCCTGCTTTGGATCTTAATGCTAAGAGAAGCTGAATGATCCGCGCAATCCTAAATACTATATTAGGTATTATCAATTGTTATCAAGGGGAAGAGTGATAAGAAGGGTGATCACAAGGATAATTAATGGGATAATGGTTTGAACTCAGGAGTGGATTCAACTCCTTGGGTCAATGTGGGCATCAAACTGGGTGAAACCTGCAGGAAAGCACTATCTTCGCGGTGTTCGCCACGTGACCGACGCGTAGCTTAGCTGACTCACATAGGACATTTGTCGCGCGAAGTGTAATAATTAGCTACTTTCTACACTCTCAGATCCTAGAATAGAATGAGTCTGTGGGTGCACAAGTACCGTCCCACACGACTTGATGAACTGGATTATCACCCACAACTGACAAAGTCGTTGTACAAGCTTGCGAATGATGAGGACTTTCCCCATTTGCTTGTATATGGTCCTCCTGGTAGCGGCAAACAAACACGCGTAGGATGCATCTTGGCCGAGTTGTTTGGACCTGGTGTTCAACGAATCAAGATCGAGTCTCGGATTCTAGAAGCAGGGTCTCGCAAAATCGATTTCAGCATTGTGAGTAGTATCCACCACGTTGAAATCACCCCCGCAGAAGCTGGAAACCAGGATCGATTTGTGATTCAAGACTTGCTCAAGGAAATCGCACAAACCCAGCAGGTGGATGTCAATGCCAAGCACCGATTTAAGGTTGTCGTGATCACGGAGGCTGACTCGTTGACTCGGGATGCCCAGGCTGCGTTACGACGTACTATGGAGATTTACTCTCCTAATCTTCGGGTGATTCTGGTGGCTACATCGCTTTCGAGTATCATGGCACCTATTCGTTCACGTACTCTTCTTGTACGCGTGCCAGCCCCTTCAAATGAAGAGGTAGGAAAAGTGGTCCAAAAAGTTGCCGAGAGTGAATCGGTGGCTTTTGATGGTGACCCCATTGAACACATTGTAGAGGCATCAGGCCGTAATGTACGGCGCGCACTGCTAATTTTGGAGTCTATGTATTCCCAGAATGAGACTATTAGTGCCAAATCCCCGGTCCCTCTACCTGATTGGGAGCAGCAGATCAAGGGCATCGCCGATGCTGTTGTCAAGGTACGCACGGTTCAGAAACTGGCCGAAATTAGGACAATAAACTATGAACTTTTGGCCCACTGTATCCCAGCTCCCCAGATCCTCAAAACCCTGCTCTTTTTCTTGCTCGAACGTGTGTCTGCACGAGCAGCGCCGGATCTAATCGAGTGTGCTGCCAAGTTCGATCACCGTCTGCGTCTTGGTTCTAAACCAATATTCCATTTAGAGGCATTTGTGGCTCGTGCTATGCGAATCCTCGAGACTTCAGCTTGAGCTCCAGTGGCTAAAAATAATAATGTTGAGTATTCTAACCGGCTGGAACCGGTTGGCTAATGCCCTATGTACACAGCACGTTTATAATTTCCATGAGGCTACTCACCGTCGCAAATACTTGCGAATGTCGAGATTATGTTCCTGCTGATAATTAGCGAATTTCTTGGTAGGTTCTTCCTTAAGCTTTTCAAACCAGTTAACAGTAGGTCCACGAGCAGGCACAGGCTTGAATCCAACCTTGGGCAAAGTCTCTCGCGTCACAAACTCGTAGTTACCGGGTAACTTGTCTTTAGCAATGCGCAGTGCTTCCTTGGCTACGGCTTCGGGAACATTTTTACCCCCAATCTCGAATATAACCTTCCCTGTAGGCACTCTAACAGCCCAGTATTCAAAGCTGCCTTTACCTTTACCCATACGCGTCTCATTACCCTTTATACACACTGAAATATTCGTGTGCAAGCGACGGAACAGTTTGCCCTGTAAAGGACGAAGGGCACGCATGATTGAGTTGTCAGCCTCTTTAAGTTGAATGGCTTTAAGACGGATTCCCTCAGACTTGAGACGCAGGCCATACTGACCAAACTCTAAGGTGGAGCCTTTAATGGATCCACCTGTTCGTACAGGAACTCGTCCCTTCATCTTACGCAGACGTGGGGCCTTACGAGGCTCGTACTGATGCTTGAGACGGACTTGTTGCTTCATGGGCTGAATCAGAGGCAACGATGTTCCCGTTAAAGGGCTCCGAGGCCCCATGCGGAGCCCTCTCAATAGTCCGAGCATGGTGTCAGTCAAAGAATTTGGTTAGGTAACACCACATTACGCACTTCGAGCTGTTACGCAGTAAGAGCTGTTCATCGCCTATGCGAAAGTTCTGTACTAGTGCATGGCGCAGTGTGCGCCTTCTTGGTAAAGACTATGTGGAAGATGAATGGACAAATGTGCCTCCTGCTATCACCCATTTGCTCGGCCGAGATCTTCATCGCCAACCTAACCATCCCATCAGTATCATTCGTCAACTGATTGAACAGCGGCTAGTTCCATTGGGATTTACGCCTTACAATACTTTTAAGCCTGTGGTATCTACATGGGATAATTTCGATGCGTTGGGATTTCCTCAAGATCATCCGGGTCGTTCCAAAACTGATACTTACTACGTGAACAAGGATGTAGTACTGAGAACCCATACATCAGCTCACGAGATTGAATGTTTCCAGACCAGTCCAACTCCCGGTTACTTGATTTCTGCTGATGTATACCGGCGCGATAGTATAGATCGTACTCATTATCCTGCATTCCACCAGATGGAGGGTGCACGGACATGGACTGCCAACGATCCTGCAGACCTTGCAAATCTCATCAGAAAAGACTTAGAGGCTCTCCCTCGCGCTGATATTGTAGTGGAAGATCCTAATCCACCATTTCATGACGGTAACCCTAAGCAGCCTAATCAGACAAACGACGTCTGTGATCTACTAGGCCAGCACCTAAAACGCACCATTGAGTTGGTTATGAGTGATCTATTCTCCAATGCGCGTCGAGCAGCACTAGAAGCTGGTGCCACAGATGATCCAGATTTGCAAAAACCACTACGAGCACGCTGGGTCGAAGCGTACTTCCCCTGGACGTCACCTTCGTGGGAAATCGAGATATGGTGGAAAGGTGAATGGCTGGAAATGTGTGGGTGTGGTGTCGTCCAAAATGCCGTGTATCAGGCATCAGAAATGCCCAATAGTGTTGGCTGGGCCTTTGGAATTGGCCTTGAACGTGCTGCCATGGTATTGTTTGGCGTTCCTGACATTCGACTATTCTGGTCCCACGATCCGCGGTTCTCCTCTCAATTTTTCGAAGGTAAAGTTACAAATTTCCGTCCTTGGAGTCGCTATCCTGGTTCGTACCGTGATGTGGCCTTCTGGACGCTTCCTTCCGTTCATGAGAACGACGTTATGGAGGTGGTTCGTGCTCGTGGTGGAGATCTTGTGGAGAACGTTCAGTTGGTGGATAATTTTGTGCACCCCAAGACTGGCCGGCAGAGTCAATGCTTCCGCATTAATTACCAAAGTATGGAGCGAACATTGACAAACGAAGAGATCAACGCAATTCAGGACGAAGTCGTCGCAGACCTGCGCAAATTGGGAGTCGAAATCCGCTAAATTCGTCCTAAACTCTTCTTGTACAGTTCATCGGCGGTCATATGTATATATATATACTTCATTACTATGTACAGTTTGGAGACCTCTACTGTAAATCAATAACATCACTCAGTATCGGCGACAATCCCCACCTTCGGTGCCCGAAGAACACGGCCATTAAGTTTGAAGCCGGTGCGGTCGACATGGAAGATGGTTCCAGGCTCCTTATCAGGCTGAGCTAGCTGGAACAAAGCCTCGTGCTCATTAGGATCGTATTTTTCACCTAGTGGAGCCATCTTGGTAACGCCATGTTTCTGGAGAGTCTGCTCCAACACCCGCTGGACCATTTGGATGCCTTCCACAAACTTGACGACCTCAGTCTCAGCGTTAGGGCCCTGAAGACGTGAAAGGTCGCTCATGGCGAGGTCAAAATTGTCTACAGTGTCGATGAGGTCTTTGGCAAACTTCTGAAGAGCAAAGTCCTTAGCCTTCTGGATCTCATTTACGGTCGTCTTCTGAAGGTTGCGGAAGTCTGCAACCGATTTCTGGTAGGCTTCCTTAAGCCGAGCGGACTCCTTGTCCTTGAGATCATATTTGGAGCGAAGTTCTGCGTACGCTTCAGCTGTAACTGGAGGAAGCTCTGATTCAGGCTGCGTTTCGGCCTTCCCGGTAGTCTTGTCACCCTCAGCGACCTCCTCCTGCTGCTGGGCTTTGGCATCAGAATACATCCTCGAGCCCAAGGCTGGGAAGCGTTTCATTGCTGGGGAGTACTGTGCGATAGGCGCACGTCTCGCTGCTGTCCTCATCAACCGCAACATAGTTGTCTAGACTGTGTACGAGTAAGTTTTCAGTCTACACTGATGTAAGGCACCCTTTGCTGACTGACTTGACTGACTGACTGACCCAGCATAGGCTGGGGGGGTATAGAGCGGACGGTTTAGTCTTTATTATATGTTGGTACTAGTAGGGTCAGAGACTGGTAATGCTCTTGACTTGGCAGAACTCGCTGTGGAGCGGCTTCGACGACAGAGAATTCAGGTAGATATCAAGAATTTTGGTGAAGCTACTCCAGAGTCGATTCGCGACCATGAAGACATTTTGGTTGTATGCTCGACCACCGGACAAGGCGCAGTACCTCGAAACGCACAGCCCCTATGGAACATGTTACTTCGTCGCAGTGTACCCCGGGATTTACTAGTGGGGGTTCGAGTTCGCTGTTTTGGTCTAGGTGATTCGGTATATCCCAAGTTTAACTGGGCAATTCGAAAGATCCATGCGCGTTTACTTCAACTTGGTGCTTCGGAATCATGTCCCCGTGGAGAAGGCGATGAACGAAGTCCTGATGGCTATGAAGCAGCCTTCGATCAATGGCTCGACCTCGCAGTCCCTCCTCAACACAATACCGAGAAAGGGCTGCTACCGCCTTTACACGAGGTTAAAGTTCTACCATTAGACGTTACTTGGGACAGTGTATCGTATAATGGGAAAGTTGAACCCGAAGAGATCAGCTTGAGAGTCCGAGAGAACCGAAGTTTGACGCCATCGACGCATTTCCAGGACGTTCGGCATCTCGTCCTTGATGGAGTTCCCGTAAATGCATTTAATGTGGGAGATGTCTTGACTCTGAGCCCGAAAAACACAGATGAGGCTGTAGATATAATGTTACAGTCCCAAGGGTGGACCGACCTCGCTGATCGCATCCTCGAAATCGATGGCCACAATGTCGGCACTCTTCACAGTTTCTTGAAGTCCCAAGTAGATCTAAATTGTGTGCCACGCCGGTCATTTTTCTCATTGGCGTCCTACTTTTGTTCTGACCCTAAACAGAGCGAGCGCATGGCCGAGTTTTGTACTGAGCTCCAAGATTTGTGGGACTATGCGAACAGACCGCGACGCTCACTATCCGAGGTTGTTGCAGAGTTTGACTCCCTCAAAATTCCTCTGGCCTACATCGCCGATATTTTGCCTTCAATTCGGCCTCGCCAGTTTTCAATAGCTTCGCCGCCAAGTTGGTCCCACATCGAACTGTGTGTGGCAATTGTTCGCTACCGCACTAAAATTCGGAGGATTCGACATGGATTGGCTACACATTGGATCACAACACTTGCACCAGGAACCGAAGTTCAAGCAAAAGTTGAACATCAAGGCCTTCCTCTTTCGAAACGTCTGCACAAACCGATCGTTATTGTGGCTACAGGAACAGGAATTGCGCCGGCACGCAGCTGGTTGCTTTCGGGTCTCATCGACTCTATTCCCAAAACTCTCATTTACGGATGCCGGTTTCACGATAAGGACTTCCTTTATGGTAATGAATGGGCCGGGATCCCCAATCTACGCGTTATCCCAGCGTTCTCCCGTGAAGGTGGTGGGTATGTTCAGCAGCAGATTGAGTTTCATCCCGAGTTAGATATTGAGAATGCGGTGGTATTTGTATGTGGTTCTTCTGGTCAGATGCCACGTGCAGTCAGAGAAGCTTTCATTGACTCATTAAAACGGAAAGGCTACGCTCACCCAGAAGATGTACTTGCCCAAAAAGAACGAGAGGCTAATTATATTGAAGATACGTGGTAAGTTATCTGTTGCTGTTGCTGTTTTCACGCATGTAATTTTAATTCCGTTTTTTAAGGTCTACGTTTGCCAGCATTGCTCGACAAATCGTGTCATATCGACCTGGCGTTGGCGATGGCCAACAATCCAGGGGTGATTAAGTAGTTTTTTGGGAACTGGGCGTGCACCCGGATCCTTCTCCAGGCAACATCGCAAAAAGTGGCGGAACGACTCAGACCACTTGATACCAGGTTCATGCTCAAGCTCCGGCGCTGGCATGTTCACTATTTGAGTCAGTAGCTCAATTGGGGTAAGCGCTACAACCCCTTCAATTTGAAACGGGAATCTGCCTTGTGCCAATTCAAGGAGGGTCAACCCAAGTGACCATACATCTGAAGTCACTGTATATGGCAACCCACGGATTCTCTCTGGAGCCATATAATAACTTGTACCAGTAAATGTTGTTGCCAAGGAATTAACAACTTGGCCAGACACGCCAAAGTCGCAAAGTTTTATATCGCCTTGGGTCGTCAATAATATATTCTGAGGCTTGATATCCCGATGTAAAATATTGCGGTCATATAGATAACAGATGCCTTGAAGTACCGACTCAGCAACTCGAGCAAGCACTCGCTCACCAATACGCCCGCCGCGCAATTTGACTTGTTTCAGAATGGCATCAAGGGAGCCACCTCCGCAATATTCCATTGCAATAAATATCGACCCTACTTCCTCAAGTAGGTAGGCCCCGTAATATCGCACGATATATGGTGAGTCGCAAGACCGATTGAACTGGAGCTCGCGCAAAATCTGTTTGCGCAAATTATTGTCCGGATTAGCAGGAATCTCTTTAAGTGCAAACGGGGGGTTTTGAGGTATGTGTGAAAGTCGGCATAACCGAACTGCTCCACCAGACCCCTCACCAAGAGGCCTGACCTCTTCTATCTGCCCAGCACGAGCGGCCTGGGTCCACAGATGCTCGGTCATGTCCCCAAAGTAGGAGTCTACAGAGTGCTGTGCAGCCATTGTAGCCAACACTTGATCGACAAACTCTTTCCCCTCTTGCGATATAGGCTGTGGAGGACCATTCTGAGGAGCCCCCTGTTCTTGAGGATTTATAGACTGGAAGCTCGACTCTCGTGAATGGCCGACTCGAGATGCCACACTAGTATCCAGGTGCAATCTTTGTTTGGTTTTTCTTGGCTGCTGCCCATATATGAACGGAACACTCATGTTACAACTGAGTGGTAGGGGAAAGGAGAATGGGTGTCACCCTTCGTATTAAAGTTATGCACAAGTCTCTTAAGGTGATGGCTGTCTTTCACCGTGATTATTCTGAGACTTAAAATAATAGATACCTGCATACAGCAAATGAAAGTATTAATATGCTTGGAAAATAGAATTGTTTTGAAGGGTATGCCGATTTTTTCTCCGGTTGATGGTTGGACTTCAAATGCACGGCGCGAATCTTACGCGATGTCTCAAGGTAAGCATAGTGTAGGAAGCTGATCTGTCGCAAGACGCCATTTGCTTCTCGTAACGATTTCATACAATTCTAACGGTCCATCCCAATCAAATCCCAGTATAACTCCTGAAAGGAATTCGTTTTAAGAGGAATCAAGTATACGGACGATGTAGATCGAATCTGTGTATATCTTTAAGCACTATACAGTAATCATACATCTCCATCGCAATTGTAGCATTGGTCATACGTATTGGTCATACGTCAGCGACAAAGACAGGCACATGATCTCTTTATGTAATATTTGTCATTGAGGGCATGGGTTGCCCGCTCAATGTTAAAACTCAAGGACACCACAACGCAACTTTTAAATATGGGTGCATTGTGGGGTATTGGCAACCTGGTTCACTATTCAGCAGTTGGCCAGGCGGTTTACCATCTGAGTGGAAGACACTGGTGTCGTCCCATTACAGAACGCCCTGGATACGTGATCCCGGAAAAATATCTCGGGACAGTAGATTCGTCAATATCCAGAAGTTCAAATGCTGACGAGAAGGAAAAACAGGATCAGGATGGATCCTCTACGAATTCTTCGATTTCGAATTCCTATATTATTGTAGATTGGGATGGGCCCGATGACCCTGAGAACCCTCTAAACTGGTCATATCCTCAAAAGTTTCTGATCAGTATTATATTGTCCCTTGCTACAACTTCTCTTTATTCTGGTTCTGCAATTTTTACCCCTGCCGAAGAGCAGATGCTGGAGGATTGGGGTATTGCGCGGGTTAAGCTGATGTTGGGCCTTGCGCTGTTCGTATGGGGCTACGGATTAGGGTCACTCTGGTTTGCTCCTATGAGCGAGAATCCGCTGTTTGGAGGGAGAAATTATATTTATCTTGCTTGCCAATTAATCTATTCGGTACTTCAAATTCCTACGGCTTTGTGCAATCACATTGCCCCGTTTGCTGTGTTACGAGTCCTAGCTGGAATATGCGCAGCACCTATGCTGTCAACTGCACCTGCGTCTTACGCGGATATGATTCCATTTCCGTCACTGGTGTACGCTATTATCACATGGAGTATGGGCGCAATTATGGGACCATATATTGCCCCTTTAATTGGTGCGGCACTCGTTCAACATAATCCGTGGCGCTGGGCTTTTTGGTTTTTACTGATTGCTGGAGTAGGCATTCTCCTGGTCGAACTACTTTTCTTACCAGAGACGAGTGAACAAGCTCTATTGATGCGGAGGGCTAGTTCGCTCCGCCGCATCACAGGCAACGATCGTATCATGGCCCCAGGAGATATTAAACTACGTCACCAGAACTGGGGTGAAGTGTTGAAGTATATTTTCTGGAAACCAATTGAGCTAACCATCTATGAACCCATTCTTCTGTTCATCAATCTGCATCTCACCCTTGCATACTCCATTATTTACCTGTATTTTGAGGCATTTCCGTTCTACGCAACAGTGAATGGGTTCAATCTTGTACAAATGGGCCTGTCATATATGAGTCTACTCGTGGGTGTAGTCGTCACGACTGTGTTATATGTGCCCTACTTGCATACCCAACTGATTCGGCCGGTGTTGAGAAATTTAGGGTTTAGTCCGGAACGTGTTTTTGGAGAGGCTGCTATTTTGGGAAGTGTGATGATGCCGGTGGGTATATTTATTTTTGGCTGGACAACCACAGCTTCGGTGCACTGGGTGGTGCCGTTAGTGGGTAATCTCTTTCTCTCGGGAGGTATTTTTTTGCTATTCCAGTCCTACATGTCATTTTTGGGAGCTATGTACCCAGCAGCAACCGCAGGGTCTGCATTTGCCAGCGATGGTATTGCACGCTCAATGGCTGCAGGCGCTTTTCCGTTATTTGGTTCTGTCATGTATGAGCATACGAGCACGCGGAGATTCCCAATAGGATGGGGCTGCAGTATTGTTGCCTTTGCAGCAGTTGGACTAATTGGATTACCTGTGTTCATTCGTTTACGGGGTCGTCAGCTACGCGAGAAGGCACAGATCAAGTATGGACAGAATTAATATATAGAATTGCTTCTTTGATGGTTGTATATATTTAATGATAATTCTTATGAGAGTATATATAGATGATTGACATCTACAGTATACCTAGATATATCACCGACAACCATCAATTACTTCAAAGTACGACTAGCAACATATGAATGTATTTGATGCAATTGTTCTCAGAATTTCTATGTCACTAAGTTATAGATGGCAGAACTCCTGTTGGTATGGCGTTTATAGGTAATGGGTTTTTACCTCTCACACTGTAGATTCGAGGGGCCGTTAGTGGACATTGAACTGCTTCAACTACGAGATGGCGGCAAAAGTCACCCTTGATTGAGCAGCAAAATCCTTATAATATCTATATCTACAAGTTTCTCTGCCATTGTGAGGAGCATACAGTGTTACCCAGGTGACAGCTCTTCAATCAGCATTCTCAACTATATATATGTGCGTAATAGTAAATAGGTATAAGAGTCATGTTGCGCAAAGTCGCTGCGGCTGTCGAAGCTGTTGAGGCGGGATTGGAGGTAGAAACGGACGTGACTGTCGGTAAAATCGACCTTCTGGAAACTATAACTCATAATTCTTCCCAGCAATATGCACTACTCTCAGACATAGCTCGCCCTGCTGTTCAGGCCGCCGAAGAAATGCACAAGGCGCGTGCAGAATTCGTTAACCAAGCTGGTAGCCAATTGGATGGCGCTGAGAAAATAATAGAATATTATGAACACGTGGCTACAGAAATCACTGAATGGATCGGAGAGTTGGATGTCAAAACAAGGCGACTCCTCAATGCCGACCGCACACGGTCTTAGAACGGAAATGTATAGAGATTGTCTCTACGATGCTGGTCATTGTAGTCATAAATCACCGTAAATGTACGATTTACTTTTTATTGCGGGGTCTAAGTTCTTCCCTCCTCAGGTGCAGTCCAGTTTCCAGAATCTAGATACACTGTAGCAGCCCGTGTAAACGAGCCAGTCGCAGATCCGTGGACAGCTGCAACAGCTACACGCACGTAATACTTGAGAGGAATCTCAGGTGAGAATGTAGAAATAGCCCAGTGTGTGAGATTAAATGCTGTATCGAAGCCGCGATAACGTTCAACGTCATTAATTATCAGAGAGAAGCCATCATAAAGGCTGCTTCGACCGGGTGCTGCCCAATTAAGAACTACCTGAGCAAGACCATTAGCAATACCAGCTCCCACGGTCGAAGGTTCTTCGAAGATCGCGTCACCGGTCCGGCTCACTGGCCCGCCTCGTCGCAGCTGCTCACCTGTTTGCAAGATGGAATCGAAGTCCCAACGCGCAACACCAGCCACGTATAGCCCAGTAAGTAACCCTTGGTATACAAGTGATGGCGTAGTCTGGAAACCGGTACCCGGTAGGAAGAACAACGCCATGATATAGTGATGGATCCGCAAAGTCTCCTGGGGCCACGCTGCCAGGATGACCACACAAAGCACCCCTAAGCCATACCAGCCTAGATATTTCCGAAGCTTGCCGGCCCTCCAAATGATATATGCCTGCGATACGACAATAAATACCACAATAGACACCACGATGAAGAGGGCAAACCATGCTCCTGCTTGCGAGTTCAGGTCACTAACAGTCAAACGATCAATCGGGATCATGCCAAACACATAATTTTCAAGTATTCCACACCAGAATGCACCAGCCCAAAAGATGGTGCGCGATAAGTGAGCTCGCATACCCGTGAGCTGCGGCTTTGTAGCAAGTTGATACACGACATAAGTTCCCAACATGCATGGCAACAGCCTTCTGAATCCTAGGGATATAATTTCGGCATTTAGCTCAGGGCTACCACCAACCCATGGAGGATTTGACCCGAGAATTACTGTCCAAAACCCGATCACCACTACAGAGAAAAGCATCACCGCAGGTGACTCGCAGAAAAATGCAAAGGCAAGGACAAACAGTAGATTCACCACAATCATGGGCCAGCGCAAGTCATGGCACCCACTAAATTTCCCACGTTCCACAGTGTAGCTTCCAGGGAAGCTGGCGTCGAAATCGAAACTATGCATGCCATTTTGGTCAGCGCCGTGGAATTGAGGCTGTGGTCCACGAAAGCGCAGAATACCACACCCACCTCTGAAGTTAGAAATAATTCCAGCGTGTGTCCCAGCTGCGCATACGAAGGAGTCGCTTCGATACAGGCCTGACGCTGCTTCACCTCCTATAATATATTGCTCTCGCATAATCACACGATCGCCCACAGGAAAGGGCTGGAAGGTACGGCCCTCATATCGACAGTTTGCAGGGCACTTGAATGCAAAGGGTTCTGTTGAATTAGTGGTGCCAAGGCATTTCGAACCATCCATACCGCAAGCAGTATTTGCACCTTTCCAAACGCTGTGAGTGAGATCACAACTCAATTCATGAACGTAGTTATTATACCCATTTCCATTGCTATCAGGATCAAGCCATCTAGGCTCAGCAAGAATCCCGTGGACTGAAAATAAGTATGTTGACAAGATCCACATCAGCCAGGTAACTACAACGACGCCCCATTTAAACCAACGTGGGAGAACTCGATGGAGTTTGCAAGGATATGTCTGTAAAGGTTCAAACCACATCGTCACATGAGGTGCTACAGGGACTCGTGGGCCTCCTAGAAACGTCCATTTGGGAGATGCGGAGTCAGTGCGGGGATCCTCATTAACAGATTCTTCATTATTTGGTGGGGATGCAGTTTCTCCAGACTGCTCTGGGTATGGTTCGTTGGTGTTCAGAAATTGCTGCCGCTCTTCAGCATCCATGATTTCCTGTTTTGATTTTCCGCACACACACACACACTGATTGAGATATGGTTACCGGTGGTCCCACACTATGTGTGTAATACATGCCGAGTCGGCGTATAAGTAAGGAGGCTCAGATATTTATGTAGCAAGTAACCTAATAAAATCCCAGTTGAAACTTCAGTCAATATGCTAACGTACAATTATAAATGATGTATACCTCTGAGTTATATATATAGAAGAGTGGTGAAAGTACTGACCCTGAATAGGACCCCTTAAGTGTATGTCTCGTGAGCACATGCTGTGTGATCCACGTGAATCAGTAATATAATTTCGACGCGCAGAATCCCTATTTTAGCCTCACTAGTACTACTTGAAAATTAATCGTAGACTATGCATTAATTGAGGTATACACCTGGGAATGGTTAAAGATAACTAGTGTCAGTCCATAGAAGGACCAGCAGTCCGTTATCCATTTGACTTAAAATACAAATATGCCAACATTATCCGGTGAGATCTTGCATTATTGTTGAAGCAAGAGGTCTATAAGCAGCATCCAACTTACTATATGCCTGACGAGCATCGTCAAGGCGCTCTTGCAAGGGTAAGTGGCTGGCAAGGCGTGCTGCTACCAGTCGTCGCAGCAAATCAAGATGTAGCGGCAAGACCTTGCCCGGAGTTTCCCATGTATGCACAATATGACTTCCCACCACGGAATCATCGAATGCCAATGCCTTCACGATACCCCATGAAGCAGTCTCCATCGAGTCGGGCCGACCATCTTCGAGTTGCTTTAACTCTTTAAGAATAGCCCCATCGCGTTTCACACAGTAGAGTCCAATTAATGCCGCATGGCGAAGATCTGGGGCTATGGCAGCTGCTTCGTAGGCGGCAGCAGCCTGAGCTGGTTCGCCCGCATCATGGGCGATAATCGCATCACAGAAATCAACCATAGGGTCACCTTGAGGCACAATTTGCTTGCGTAAAGCTTTTAATGAATTGTCCCGCATCATCTTTTGGCCAGCACGATGATGCAGAAGCACAGACAAAAACAGAAGGGGAGGAGGTGCAGAATCTGTAATGGCATCCATATTGGGTTGTTCACCAGTAACATATTTGTCCAATGCCTGGAATACATTCCATGATGCTTCCATATATGCTTGTGATGGCCAAATTAATGACCAGGTATATCCCCATGCCTCAGCTGTGACGGGACTTGGACCTTGAGGGTCATTGAGATCACTAGGCAACCCACCAGATAGTTGACAAGCTGCAGAATGAAACTGAGACCCAATACCTAAAGAGTTCCTATCGAAATCACTACGACCTGCTGCTATTTTAGCAGCAGAACGCAATGGCTCAGCGGCACGGAGAATCAGGGAATCGACCATTTCAGATGACAGTGGTCCCAATTGAAGCATTAGAAACGCTGATGCTGCCCATACAGCATCATTATCATTCATCCATGCATCCAGTTTGTGCCAAATTTCTGTGGCACCTTTGGCATCACGACGGCAGACACAGCATTCCATTTCAAGCAGACGCAACTCGAGCCACTGTTTGCTACCTTCGGGTGCTGGTGCTGCATTCCTCAAGAGTTCATCAGCTACTTCCACGTCATATGAGTGCCTTAAAAGAGTTCGTACAAGAACTAGTCTTGCAGCACCTCGAATAGCAGCAGACCCGCCCGCATCTTCCACAAGAGCTAAGAGAAGCGAAGATGCCGCCTGTCTTAATTTCATTTGGTAGTCCGGATTTGAATCTGCTGCATCTAGTAATTCTTGTGCAGCATTAAACACACGAAGACGTTCATCTTCATCATGTCCATCCTCCCTAATTATAGTATCTTCTGATGGCATTGACAATACGCGTGTCTTATGTCAGCAAATTGGCTCCAAACTCAATCGCGAGAGTCTGGAGCGATGGTTAATCACCACAGGCCTGTCAATTGACGTGTAATACATACGCAGCTATGCAACTAGATCCAAATGGTATATTAAAATTTTATAATTATAACAACATCAGGTACCTGAACCCAGGGTATTGCCGCAAAATGGTACTGAATATGCTAGCATATATAGGATAAATGTGAGGTAATATTTGGTTTCTTTCTAAGAATTAATGATACACTATGTACAAGCGATAAATTTAGGCTTAAGCGGAACAAACTTCACATTCATCGCTCCGCATTCGTTTCCGGGACTGTTCTGGCGTAGGTGTGCGGCTCTCGAGGACAATCTCATGATTGAGGGTGAAGGGAATGGGGGTCGCCGCTGGAAGTGTACGCAAGTAGTATAAACCAGTCTTGAGGCCACGGGACCACCCATAAAAGTGCATACTCGTCAACTGTTTGCGCGTTGGCCGTGGTAAGAATATGTTCAGGCTCTGAGACTGGTCAATATACGGCCCACGGTCTGCACTTTGATCGATAACAGCACGCTGGCTGATTTCCCACACTGTTTTATACACATTTTTGAGATGCTGTGGTACATTCAACGCCTGTATAGATCCATTGGAGGCCATTATGCGTTCACGGGTATCAGAAGTCCATTGACCCAACTCCTCGAGTTTTTCCACAAGATATGCATTCACGACCTGGAATTCGCCGCTTATAGTACGCCGAGAGTATATATTTGAGGTCAAAGGCTCAATGCTTTCAGAATACCCCAGTAGCTGTGATGTCGATGCTGTAGGCATCACGCCAGTCAACAAAGAGTTGCGCAACCCATGGCTCCTTATTTGATGCTTGAGCTCCTGCCAATCCCAGGGCAAATCAGCAGGAGGTACATGGGGTGGAGCCTTCCCCTGTGAGTTCATATTCCATAAGTCGAACTGCAGCTGTCCTTTCCATGCCGGTGACCCATCAAAAGATTCATATGGCCCCTTTTCACGAGCGTTTTCAGCTGATTTCTCAAGGGCAGCATGATAAATAGTGGCAAAAATTCTTTCATTAACAGCAGCTGCCTCAACAGAATCAAACGGGATATCCAGCTTGAAGTACACCTCGGCCAGACCTTGAACTCCTACAGCAATAGGGCGGTGTCTAAAGTTCGAGCGCTCCGCTTCCTCAAGTGGGTAGTAATTCCGGTCAATAATAATGTCCAAATTGTGTACAATGATTTTGGTGACCCGATGAAGTTCATTATAATCTACAGCTCCCGCCTCAGTAACAAATTGAGGTAGTGCGATAGAAGCAAGATTGCACACTGCCACCTCTTCGGGACTCGAATACTGGACAATCTCAGTACAAAGATTGGATGATTTAATTGTTCCTAATCTTTGCTGGTTGGATTTTGCATTGCATGCATCCTTGTATAGGATAGATGGGTTTCCTGTTTCGATCTGGGCATCCAGAATAGCTACCCACAACTTTTGTGCTGGAAGATGAGAAACCCACCTTTTCTCGGAAACATACAGTGAATATAATTCCTCAAAATCAGATCCCAATGCATCTTGAAGGCCTGGTGCACGATCCGAACTAAACAAGTACCACTCTTCATTATTCCGCACGCATTTCATGAACAGATCCGGCACCCATAGGGCATAGAACAGATCCCGAGCGCGATATTCTTCTTTACCATGGTTCTTTTTGAGGTTCAAGAAGGCCAAAATATCAGCATGCCATGGCTCTAATGTTACGCTAATAGCCCCTGGACGCCGGTTACCGCCCTGATCCACGAATCGAGCTGCATTATTGAATACACGTAACATGGGCACTATTCCAGCTGCTTTCCCACCTAAAGGCCCAATAGGACAGTTTGATGCGCGAACATTCGAGATATGCATTCCAATTCCTCCGGCATGTTTGGAGATTTGGGCGCACAGTTTGAGGGTGTCGAATATCCCTTCGACCGAGTCTTCTTTCATCGCTACCAGAAAGCACGAAGCCATTTGGGGCCTAACTGTACCAGCATTGAAGAGCGTCGGAGTTGCATGGGTGAAAATGCGGTGGCTCATAAGTTTATACGTTTCCAAAGCCCGAGTCATATCTGGACTGTGAATCCCCACAGCTACACGCATGAATAGATGCTGGGGCCGCTCACAAACTTCTCCATGCACACGAAGTAGATACGAGCGAGTCAGAGTTTCAACACCGAAAAAGGTCCAATCGTCATCACACGAATGGTCAATTGCTTCATCTAGCTCGGTGGCGTGATCCTGGACAAACTCCCATATCTCGCGAGACACTATCCCAGCATGATATGATTGATCAATGACTTTACTGAACTCTTTGGGTACAGTTTGATATAATTTGCGGACACTGAGACGCCCTGCAAGTATAGCATAGTCAGGATGGCGGGTTGTTAACGAAGCAGCAGTTTCAGAGGCAAAAGCGAGGCAAGTCTCCGGCTTCGGAAGATCCTGAGGTAGGCCTGAAATGATCTTTGTCCATAAAGTTTCACAATCTACCTTCAGGCTGCCTCTGAGTTCTATAATGAGAGCATGTAGCCACTCAAGAAGAGAACTCGAGCTCATCTCCATGTACTGTTTTGTCAGCTGACCATAAGTTAAATTGAGGATCATTATTATGGTTGCCTCAGTCATATATACTAAAATGGGTCTATATATGTGTGTCTACGTCGTATATTTATATAGACCACATGTAATAAATAAATAAATAAATGTTACTACTGAGAGACCACATAGGCGAGAATCCATTTGGCATTGGTCAGAACGTACTTACAAGCAGCTGTCCAAGTCTCATTGGATGTACTCATGGATAATTTTATCGAGCATCCTCCAATTCTGTCACCTTCAACAGCGTATGGTAACTTAAGGCTAGGATCACGAGCCTCTACAAACTGACCAACTCGATCCAAGACCTCAAGAAAAGCCACCATGGCAGTATCAAGACGCTTATGGTTCAGCAGCCGCTCAAATGAATAGTCACCGCTTGAGTAAAGCTCAAGAGATACAGCACGGTTGTCAGTTGGCTCACCGGTTTCGGGGTCAAGCTCTAACTTGTCAATGCGTGACATAGACCCTAGAGGTTTGAGGCGGTACTCTGGTATGCGTACACCTAGCTTGTTTATCACTGTTGCTAGCAATAGTAAAGTCTGACCCCATGCCGCATTGATTTCAGCCCACTCCACACGTTTATCTCGCAACCGACCTAGTCGGAGGCCATTAATGGTGCCAAAACTGCCATCGTGCCCAATACAGAATACGTCATTGTATACATTTGTGCGTTGTAAACGTTGCAATTGCATTTCTTGGTATGCTTCCAATGCCTTAAGGCGCCGGTGCTCGACTTCTTGGCGCTGAGCCTCGAGTTCCAGTGCATTCCGCTGTTGGTATACTTCATCATCGCGGGCTTCCTGTTCCTGGATTTCCTTTTTAGCCTCGGCCAGCTCTTCTTTGGCCCTGCCGAGATCACCCTCAGCATCCTGGAGTTCTGCCAGCGCCTGCGCGGCCTCTCGCTCCAGTTGCGCAATTTGCTGTTCCAACTGTCGCATTTCCGCACTTCCAGCAACAGGTTCATCTCTCAAGCGGTTTAAAAACGCGATGTATGCATCACGTTCGCTACAAGCGTCATCATAGGCCGATTTTAGCCCCGATCGTGCTGCCTCGGCACACTCACCACACAGTGGGAGATCCACATCTGTTTTTGCCGTGAGAAAATCATATAAACGTTCAAGAATATCTGAATCTCTCGAATGATCCCCCTTAAGAGGATTGCTGCCCAGTGGCGTTAAAGGATTCGGGCCTGCCAGCGATTCGGTAAGAACAATGAACGAAGCATCCTCGGGAGTTTGCTCCCCAGCAGTTGTGGAATCTTGGGAACCAAATACTCCAGCTTGTGCCAAACCTATATGAGCTACACTCCGGTGAGGCGTCAGTGGCAGCCGGCACCGTTGGCACAGCATCGTGGCTGACATTAAGAGGCCCGCTTTGCTGACGTACTTTATAACTTGGTGTAACGCATAACAGAATATATACATGGAATTTGCAGGTCATATCAGGGTTTCTTTGAGTGCGTACATTAATTCTTCTAATATTCATGAGAATGTTCTGTCTAGTATTGTTTAAGAGCAGTTGCACTCTTCGGAGGCACTCGGAAGAGCCACGGTTGGACGTTTTGTCGTAACATAACTTCAATGCCGGGTAAACCGTACACAGTAGCGATACATCCTTCAGGCCAACGTCCAAATACCATTGGCTGGATCACTCCAAGACCACGTACTACGATCGAATGTGTTTCAGCCAGTTCAATTTTGGCCAATGGCTGCAGGGGGATTCCTTTTGCTTCCGCCAACAGCCAATCGGCATGCTGAGGGGCATCTGACGCATTGATCTCCTCGATTTTCTGGACACTGGAAAGTGAACGTGCCTTCATGGCATTTACAGCGCCGATAGAAGCAAAGAGATGAACGGTCGAGCCAGGCTCACCACTACGAGGGATTTCGAGCCCCATCAGACCACCAATGCTGGCCACATGACCAGGTCGCACTTTGACATTAAATCCTGCGTATTTGGGGTTGCTGCCAAATAGTGGTCTTCCTTCAACAAGCTTACGCCGAAACTTAGGGATCACCAATGGCCATATACCCAGTCCATCAGAACCTGCCTCGGGAAAGCTTGGCATGTCCAGAATACGCTTGGACCGGAACATGGGCAATGTGCGCCACATTTGAGGGAACTGTGTTTGGAACGGAAGCGGCCATGCCCCGCCATGGAGAGGTTGGCCCGCCAGCGCCAGCGCCAACGAAGTCTTCCCACTACATGTACGTCCAACAAATTTGTTTTCCCCACTAAGTAGCATTTCAGATAGTCGTTGGAGGCCCCAACCACGAACTGCACTAGTGCAAACGATATCGCGGGCTAGCACTCCACGAGGCATGTATTGCATAGCATACTCCTTGAACCGACTAACTTGTGATGCGTGTCTCACAATAAGATCGACTCGATTCAGCACTATTTTGCCACCGGACCATGTTTTGGGCACCCCAAATGGAAAATCGACCGCATCTATCACATGAAACGTTTTATCTTGAGAGTCTTCTGACGTTGTTGACGCGGCCAGCGCGGACTCAGTCGGAAGCTGTAAAAATGCCGAATTCCCATTCCTGTTTCCAAGGCAATATCTGCAGTAGTTTTTCTTTGTAGACTCTTTCGCTTTCTCTCGTTGGTTCCTTAGATCGAGAGGAGTAATTGAATTATCGCCGAGCTTTATCTCAGGTCCAACATCTTTTAATGCCATTTTCTGCTCAGCACTCATTATACCCAAAATCTTTTCATAAGTTTGTGCAGATTCAGCCTGGCTCGTAGTGATATTCTCGGGACGAATCTTTGGCACGCCTGAGGAAGGGTGATACTGAAACCCGGGGGTATCAGGGATCACGAACTGAAATTCAGTACCACATCCCAAGCAGTGTGCGTATCTTCTAAAGGATGGTCGAAGCGGGTTTCGAAAAAAAGACTTCAGCATGCCAGCCGCTGATAGTTAATTTGTGTTTGCCCGCCCAGGTGATTTTTCACCTTCTGCCGCTGATGTCAGCCACTGCATAAACACCTTTATGCGTAATGGTAGTTAGCCATAGGCAGAAGGTCAGGAAGAGTGATCACGAGACCCGGAATTAGGGGTGCTCGGCAAGCCCGGAAACGCAATTGGCAGATGTAGCAATCAAGAGACAACTATCGAGGGCCAAGTCCAGAAAATCCTGACATACCGGGCAATCCTGCTGGTCCCTGGGGTCCTGGGGGTCCCGATGGTCCCGATGGTCCTGCTACACCCTGGGAACCATTTTCCAGAGTGCCATAACTAGCCGGAATCTTTTGTAAGAGGGGCCAGTCCACAAATTGAGGATTCATAGAAGTGTTCACATGAGTCTGACGCAGCCGGGGATTCATGACCACACCCACAGGTTCGGCATGGTGCGGTGCGTGACGCTCAGATGTCAGAGCACTTTCTCCGTATTCGGTGAGGTCAATTCCAAGAGCTTCCTGTTCAGCAGAAACTCGAAGATGTAGTCCAGGCATAGAGTCGATAGCGAGTAGCACAACTAATCCCGCAGCTAACGTGTAGGCGGCAATTGCCAACGCTGAGAGGAATTGGCGTAAGGGCTGGGCCCACCCACCATAGAGCAGCCCAACACTTCGTTCAGGAGCAGCATCTGGTGAAGCAAACACACCAGTAAGAATTGAACCAACAAACCCACCAATTCCATGAACAGCAAACACATCCAATGGATCATCAACGCTGAGTCTGAACTTGACATTCGTGCCCAGGTTGCAGCACACGCCACCCACAATACCAAATATGAGTGCCGACCAGAACGGAACATAGCCAGCTCCTGGAGTAACACTTACCAGGCCCGCCACAATTCCTGAACAGAAGCTAACGATTGACCACTGACCTGAGAAAGCATGATCAAGGATCATCCATGTGAGACCACCCGCCGAAGCCGAGATTTGGGTGTTCACAACTGCCCATAGGGCCTCTAATGATGGTTTTAAAGACGCTCCGCCGTTAAAGCCAATCCACCCAAACCACATCAATGATGTCCCGAGTACCACCAATGGCAACGAGAACGGTTGGTCACTAGGGGACGTTAAGGTCCCATATCCAAGCCTAGGGCCCAATACCAGCGAATACAAAAGTGCGGTGAACCCTGCGGTGCAGTGAATCGCAGTCCCCCCGGCATAATCCAGTGCCCCGAACCGGTAACTCCATCCCATAGGGTTCCAGCACCAATAGGCGATTGGGCAATAGACAACTGTGAGCCATGCAGCTAGAAAAAGCAAAAGTGGAATGATCCGAGCCCTTTGTGTTGCACTTGAAGCCACCAGAGCCGAGGAAACCGTGGCTAAGCCGTAGCTCAGCATGACTTGGCCGAGCTCAGGTAACGGATCATAGGCCGGATCCGGAGCTGACCGGACTACATGTCGCCAGAACGCACGCTTGAAATCACCTACAAGCCATGAAAATGCCGAATGTGGGTCGTCTGGAGCGCTAGTATTCAGTGAGTATCCGACAACAAAGTACTGCAGCAATGTGACCGTGGACGACATCAGTGAGAACGAGCATTGTGACAATGCTGCCTTTGGGCTCGTGAGACCTCCACAGAACAGGGCTATTCCTTGTACAAGCAAGAACATGCCCCCAGCACAGAAGAAGTAGTATGCCACATACCCGAGGTCGTCCATACTGTACTGAGTCATGTAGAGCCCACGCTTAAGCTACTGATACACGATCTTGACCTAATATTATAGTGAATGCAGAACCATTATGAGAGCTAAAAGCTGGGTTATTCGTGTGGTTCAATATAGATTATTATTATTTTTTTCATTGACTGATTGGGGCGAACACCTTGAATCAGACCCGCCTCCCACTAAGTAGATAATTCCACTAAGATAGTTGGTCCTCTGAAATAATAGATGGAGCTGAGTTCCATGATATGTCAATATATGTAGATGGAAATTCGCACTGATTCAATGGTACCAACTGAGAGCTACCATAATCTGCCTAATAGACCATTGTTACTGCATAGCAAATGGCCATTCCTAACATTCAGAGGGTCAACATCGCTTCAACATCTTTGGTTATGATTTGGTTTAAAATAGTTGATTGATTGACTGATTATTTGATTTGTGTATTTCTAGTGTGTTGTTTAAATACATTTATTGACTTCCGCGTAGGGTTCATTCACGTATTGGGGCATTCCCGAATTTTGAGATCGAGGAAACAAGTCAAGAACAAATGCTTGCTTCAGAAGCAGTAAACCAAGCAGTCCCTAGAGACTTACTCCATAGATCTTTAAATGATCTTAAAATAAGCACGTCGGTGAACCCACCTCAACCTCATATTAGAATATATCGAACTTTCTAACCCCAGAGCAGAGAATATTCTCAAAACCTCAACACGCGAGCCTCAAACCTCAAGCCCCAAATGATTCACAGAAACTCAGCCAGCTTAGCTTCAACGCGGTTAACTCAACGCGACGAACCTCAAACCCCAAACCTCAACCCCTCCACAATTCACACAAACTTAACGAGCTTAACCTCAATTGAATCCCCCATGAACTCAAAAAGCATGCTATCTAACTACCTCAACGGCATAAATCACATACGCCTATATACTAATAGAACTACTCGCTAGCAGGAATATAGAATGGTGGAGGCAGGGGAGCTTCCTCGGCCTCATCCTCGGTGGAGTGTGTGTGGCGCTGGGTCCTAATGAGGTTAATTTCGGCCTCTGGCTGAGTGTCACGCACCACCACGACCCCGGATGGTTCCGCACGTGTAGCCACGGGTTCGAAACGCGAGCCAGGCGCAAACCGCACATACTTGCGTTGCCAGGGAACCACGCGGCTGAGGTTGGCGAGTTCAAAAGATGCTGGCTCTGGCTCTTCCTTAGCATCTTTACTATCTTTGTCTTTGCTATCCTTGTCCTTGCCATCTTTATCCTTGTCTTCCTTGGCATCCTTATCGGGCTTTTGGGTAACGAGATCAGGCTCGGTACGGCGCTTCCGACGCTGTTTAGCCGCTGTGGTCGATAGAATCGCTGTCACAAGCTTCTCTGGCGCCTTTGAACCTGCTGCCTCAAGCTTGGGGGGATACCCGAACTTGGATGCAGGAGCTCCGCAAATCAGCGAGAATTCTGGAACACCGAGATCAGACTCTCTTACCGATGCCACAGTAGTAGGAGTCAGTGCCAAGCTCCCAAAGTGAGCCAGAGGGAACCAATACCAGTATTGAAGGAACACTGCTAGACCTGCCACAGCCTTCATGTTAAGGTTACCGGTTTGTCGGTGTTCCAGCGTGATTGTGGTATTACAGCCACCAGAGTCAATGATACCTTGGGCCAATGCTGCACCGAACTTGGCCAAAGCATCCTCGTTCTTGGTTTGCACCACCTTGGCCAGGTGGTCCCGAATACTGCGTGCCCGTGGGTGCTGATCAGGAGTCTGCTGGACCAGAATCATCGCCAAAGCAATCATTGCACCTTGACGGACAAAGTCCACGGGATCCTTGAGCATTGGCTCCAGTACATCGACGGCAGCAGCCATTCCGGTTCCTGCACATGCGACACCAAGCGCCATGGTAGTTCCATACCGCACATGAGGATTGTGGGACTCACTCAGGAGCTCCACCATCCTTGGAAGGGCCTGGGGGTTGCGTACAAGCACGAATCCAAGTGCCATGACAGCTGCACGACGCACATCATCCGAGGCATCGGCCACGGCATTGTGGAGCAATCGCGAGGTTGCACGAGTGCTTCCAGTGCCAGCATATGCAAGCGCCAGCGCAAAGCAGCCACCATATCTAAGCAGAGGCTCAGTATCTCCCAAAAGCCGGTCAATTAGGGGATCTGCTGCCTCTTCTTTGCCGTAGTTAAGCAGTGCTAGTCCTAGTGCCAGTGACCGGATGATTTTCTCGTGCTGCGTATCGTGAGCATATTGCAACATCTCTTCCTCACAGCCTGAGTGTTGTGATCCCAGCATCACTAGACCCATAGCGAGGCCTGCTGCTTCTCCAGCTACTGCCGAATCAGCATAAAGCACCTCACGAAGTCGGCCATAAACTTCCAAGTTTTGGGATCTCATTGCTGCCAACGCAATGCCAAGGCAAGCGCCATGGGCCAAAACCTCGCTATCTTCATCATCTCCAGGAGGACTCAGGTTATCTTGCAAGTAATCAAGCACTTCCTTGCCAAACCCAGCGAACACGAGACCCAGGCCATACAAAGCGCCAGCGCGCGAATGAGCGGATCCTCCACGACTTCCTGGCAAATAAGGCGCCAAGACTCGGCGACCACCAGTCAGATTCCCGCGGTGAATCACACCAAAGCCAGCGGTGGCCGCAAACCGGGTCCAGTGGCTGGCCTTGTTGAGCCAATCAGTGTTTGCGCGAAGCCAGCCATCCGCGGTTGTCCCCGCATGCAGGAATGCGTTCTGGAAGGTCAGTGCTGCATGGAAAAGCGAATTGCGTGCGTCCAGGGCCAGTTTTGTGCGCTGAAGCACGGCACCGTCGGTATGATTATTGCGCTCCAGGAACGTGACTTCGTAGTCGCAGGTCGGCACACCGCTCAAAATGCGCACTATCCGCGCATCAGCCTCGCGAGGGCTCTGTCGGAACTCTGCTGCGGTCTTCTCCAGCAGTTCTTGGGACGCAGTGGCCACAAGGTCAAACGCCACCTGGTACGCCAGCGCCCGGTCCAGACCCTGAAGCATGCGCACAGCTAGTCGGTGGTCGTCTAGCTGGACTACCACCTTGCCCAAAAGAACGTAGAACCGTTCAGGCTCGGGACTCATGAGCTGTTCTAGTAACCCAAGTACCCGCGTTCGGAACGACCGTGTGGCCAGTAATTTTACGCTCACATCAAGCACAAATGCCATGTTAGCCTCCGTAGGAAACTCCTTAAGCACTGGCTCCACAATATCAAGGCGTCTAGCCTCCAGAGCAATCCCAAGGGCCAGCGTGGTTTGGCCAGCATCGACACAGTGTTTTAGCATCTGTTCCACGACTTGGGCCATTTTGGGGTCGACATCTACCTCGGCAGCATCCTCCTCATGGTCAACTATCCGCTGCCGTAGCCGCACATAACTCTTGAGCGAGTGGGCAACGATCGTGTCCACGTATTCACTGCGCACAGTTAAATCGAGGGCAGGACCTGCAGCAAGAGCCATTCGGACACTCTCATCCAAGTCGCCCAGATTGTAGTACACTTTAGAAGCCAACAACGCAGCTTGAAGCTGTGCTGGGAACGCGGGATTCTCCCATAACTCTTCGATCTCCGGGAGACGGTCCGCGATTTCGGGCCAAATCTCGGAGACCTGTGCATCCAGTGTATTTAGAGCATACTCCTTGAGTGCAAAGTCCGGCTCATCGAGCAGGGCCAGCACTGGAGAGGCCATTGTCTCGTCGGGGAGGCGATAGGGTGCTGCTTATGTCATGGTGGTGGCGACTGTAGCCTGGCATCGCCTCCGCATATGGTGCACTATGCATCTACGCCTACTACGCTTTATGCGCTTCGTCAAAGCATGGAATTTTTATATCGAAATATTTATACATCGTTTTAAGAGTCTATTTCCAGGTATGCGGGGTCTGGATATAGTTTATCTCTTTAGTATTGTCATTAGCAGGTAGCCATAAAGACGACTATACTTAGTATAGCATCCGCGTACGGATCTTGGCTGGGGTCTGCTCGAGTTCATCATGCAACTTCCGGATATCGGCATCACTGACATTGGAAATGTCGGCCATAAGATAGGCAATTGAACCTTCAGAGTCAGTATACTGCTTGGCGATGTTGTACTCGACGAAGATCTCATTCACAGTGCGCAATACACCAGGAACATTGCGGTGCACATACAGAACTCGCACAGCACCACTCTCTTCCTGGTAAGGTCGTCGAAGATCGACTTCGGGGAAGTTGACTGAGCCCACCGATGTACCCTCGTTGATGTACTTGGTCAAGGCTGAGGCCACTTCAATTCCAATGGCCGACTGGGCCTCCTTAGTTGAACCGCCAATGTGGGGAGTCAGAATAGCATTGGGCAGTGAAACAAGTTCCTCAGCCCAATCATTCAACGACGTGGTAAAGTTCGGACCGTTCTTTCCAGGTTCATTAGGATACACGTCCAAGGCAAAGCCAGCAATCTTACCAGACTTGCGAGCTTCGATCAAAGCCGGGATATCGATCACCGAGCCACGAGAAGCATTGATCAGATACGCACCATCGCGCATGGCCGCGAATTCCCGTGTCGAAATCATATTCTTGGTCTCAGGGAGCTCAGGCACATGCAGCGTCACAAAGTCACTCTGTTGGAGCAACTCCTCGAGAGTATCAGCTTGACGTGCCATTCCGAGACCCATCAGATTAACAACATCATAATACACCACATACATGCCCATAGCCTCGGCCAGAACGCTAAGTTGCGAACCAATGTGACCATAGCCAATAATCCCCAGGGTCTTGCCACGAATTTCCCAGCAGCCTTTGGAAACCTTGTTCCAGGTGCCTGAGTGTAACTCAATAGAACGATCACCCAACTGGCGTGCCAAACTGATCACGTAGCCAATCACTAGTTCAGCAACACTGCGTGAATTCGAGAACGGCGAGTTGAACACTGCAATACCCCGCGACTGGGCATAGTTTAGATCCACCTGGTTAGTACCAATACAGAAGCAACCAATGACAAGCAGCTGGTTGGCATGTTCCAGGATCGACGCAGACAGCTGCGTTTTAGACCGAATCCCCAGCACGTTGACATCGCGGATCTTGCGGATCAACTCCTCCTCAGGTAAAGACGTGGCCAAGCACTCGACCTGATAGCCTTTCCCTTGCAGAATATCCACCGCAGTCTGATTAACACCCTCGAGTAGCAACACCTTGATGTCACCACTCTCAAATGGCTTTAGCACCTTTTCAGGACGCGGGATCGAAGACCGACGAGATCGGGCCAGAATCGGACTACGCGAAGAAGGCGACACGGACGGTGACGACGAAACCGAATTCCGATTCATAGACAACTGGCTAATATCCATGGGGCGGCTCATTTTAATTTGACTGAAATGGCGGATAATGGCGGGAGATTTTGAGTCACACACCACCTAAGTGAAAAGAATATGTGCGTAACTATCCAGTGTAGGATTGCCAAGACCACGTGATCTGCTTCACAGTGGCGTGTAGTGGTGGTTTGGGCTTGGGTTTACGAGTGAGGTTAAAAAAAAAAGTGAGGCATTTTATGGACAATAATATCACCAAAGTCTAGATTCGGTCAACAAGAATTCCTGTTAGGTCTCCACTATATATTCCAATATTGTCCTCCGAGGGTTGGTGGGCGTAGTTGCTTTGGTGTTTCCGCATGGGGGTCAGTTAGTACTACAAACCCACTATCTGAATCCTTTATTTGTCAGCAGGCTTGACTCCCATCGAGGAGGAGTACGAGAGTTAACGGTTGCCCGGAAACATGCCGCTGTGCGGGTCAAGTCAGAAGCCAGTGGTGCGCAAGATCGTTATTCTAGGTGATGGTGCTTGCGGGAAAACGTCTCTTCTCGACCGATTCACTCGGGGCTATTTCCGCCAGGTCTACGAACCCACCGTGTTCGAGAACTACGTGCACGATATATTTATCGACGGAAAGCCGATGCAGTTAAGTTTGTGGGATACCGCAGGACAGGAGGAGTTCGACCGTCTGCGCACGCTGTCGTACTCTGATACGCATTGTATCATGCTGTGCTTCAGCGTGGACTCGCGCGACTCGCTGGAGAATGCGCAAACCAAGTGGATGAGTGAAATCGTTGACCATTGTGAAGGCGTGAAACTGGTTCTGGTAGCTCTCAAATGCGATTTACGGTCCGTAGAAGATGAGGATGAGTTGCACCAGAGTGGTGATCGGCTTATCAGCTACGAGGAAGGTGTGGCCGTGGCCCGCAAAGTAGGCGCATTGCGGTATCTTGAGTGCTCGGCAAAAAAGGACCGAGGCGTCCGTGAAGCATTCACAGAAGCAGCCCGTGTCGCACTCACTGCAAAGGGCCCGGAGGATGAACAACAGAAAGGGTGTATTGTGGCGTAATGCCGGAATAGGAATCCTCGGAGAAGAATCTCTGTATTAGTTGTGTGATCAAGGTGTCCGTTTGGACTGGGCCCGTACGAAAACCTAAGAAAATATTACAGCTTTGTTGCTGTAAATTTGCCTAATTTATTATTGCCAATTTGAGTTATCTCGTTCTACGATGTCCAAGATGATGGTCATCTATGGTGTCCTTCTTCTACAATAACCATCTGAGTTCAGTCCAACCCCGCCTAATCTTGGTGGGACCTATCCTGGGACTTCACCATTTTCCAACCTTTATGCTTAATCTGCATGCCCCACGCAACTGCTCAGATCACACAGTTAGAGAGAAAGGGTATGATAGCCCGCTGCTCCGAAATGTAATGAGAACCAAGACCAAAGATCAAAGACAAGTTATAAACGACCCCAAATCGGATTAATCAGTCAAACCTAGCCAAGAATTAAATATTGAACCAGATGTTCCTTTTAGTTGCCGTTTGATCCGACTTCATTTAGAAGCCAGGAGCGGGCTGGGCATAGGGAATATTGGAAGAGATCGCCTCAATGTCCGAGTCGCCTCCGTTCCAGTTGGCCTGAGCAATGGCAACGTTGCCATTGTCAAGATCGTAGACCACGTAGGCAGAACGCAGAGTAGAGTCACCAATCAGATTGATGCCGTCAGTCTGCGAGTTAGGCAGGAGCGTCAGCATGTTGGCGCCCTGGAAGTTGATGAACAGCTCGCTGCCAGGAACAGACACCTCAGCACCCTGGAAGTTGTAGGTCAGCGGCTCAACATTCTCGGGAATCGAGTCAACAGTGTAAGTGCCCACCTGCTCGTTGTATCTAGCACCATACTTGGAAGCAATAGACTCGACGATGTCCGAAGGCAGGTAAGTCAGACTGGTTCCGGAGTCAAGGATACCAGTGAACTGGTGGCCGTTCAGCTCAAGCTTAACGCTGAACTCCTGTGGGTCCTCAAATGGGAACTGGTAGAGGGTTCCGGTGTACTTGCTCTTGTCGACACCGCCAAACAGGATCTTGCCTGAGCTGGAGTTCACATCGTCCAAGTACAGGCTGTAAGCAGTGGACTCAACCACGCCAGCGTTCTTGAGAGCCACAGGGAAGTTCGGGTAAGAGCCACCACCCTCAACAGACTCGCGGCTAACAGGCGCAATACCGAAAATGCCCTGGGGCAGTCCGGCGCTGTTTTGAGTAGCATCAGCGAACTGAACAGTGATATCCGCAGAGCCCCAAGAGATCTTGTCGGTGTAGTAGTTGCCCTCAGCACCAGAGCCATCGACATAGCCGATGTTCATCTGGGAATCCAGCTCCTTAGCGGTCTGGCTGTTAGAAGGGGTATAAACATTAGAGCTCTGACCGATAGAAGAGTCAATAACCCACAGATCACTAGATCCAGTGTCAATGGCAGCCTGCTGAGGCTGACCAGGAGTACCCAGAGAGAAGGAGGCAATGTACTGCATCACTGTGTTCGAAAGAGACTCGGGCACAGCATCACGCTCGAAGAGTGCGGTCTTGGTCTGGTTCTTAGGAACGGCCCGCTTCTCTACGTCCAAAGACACGAAGCCAGGGGCGGCCAGCACCAGCTGCGTGGCGGCCAAGAGAGTGGCAAAAGAGAGCTTCATTGTGAAAGGGTATGAGTGTCTGTGTGACTGGTAGCGCTTGCAAGAGGACCCACCTTTATATAGAGCACTTATCTCCACATCGAGGCGATGCCGTGCGGAGATCTGCGATGCATGCGCCCACACCTGAGCTTCTCGGGCGCTCGACCTCTAAACTCGGAGATACCCGCTATACATTACTCGGGCTTTCTTATTCTATGGATTAAATACACCCTACCGAAGTTTGAGGCCATAACTCGCCGGATTCCTTGAATCCACGCCAATGGCTGATACCGCTTGTCCCCTACCCATGTAAATCCCTGCGGAGATGGATTTGAGATTAAGCAGAGGGTTGCAGAACATTTTCCGCCTCTATTATGCCGAGTTATACTTTAAATATACGCCTTGAAAGAGTTTGATCGAGGCAAACTAGGCAATAGTAACAGTTGACTATGTTATTGTCGCCCAATATTGTCGAATCCTAGCCCGAAGTGTAGTCCGAGCCCAAGCCCTGCATATAACTCAAGATCAAGAGCTTATCTTACCTAACTATGCAGCTGCAATCAATCACGGGAAATCGAGATCCACTGTGAAGCCCAGCTCTGAATTATCAGCAAATTCTTAGATGACAATGGTTTAGCATTGATTTTGTACAGTCTCTGGTTCGGTTGTGACTCTCCCTAAGTTGTTTTTGTGTAAGCCGAGGTAAATCCTCGGTGACGTCAACAAGGGCATGCGCACGAGTCTGGTATGCATCTTAATCCGACCGTTAACGTTCGGCGGGGACCGAGTCACTACGAGGATACGGTAATGAACGCCACATTTATTGAATACACCCTTATTTACCTCATCTGATCATGTTATGTGCTTAGTGGTTAATTTCAAAGAGATTAGTTGTGTGAACTACACACTGTCCAATTATGAAGGTTGTAGCAGAGACCCGCTAGCTTAGGACCGTATATTATGATATATCCTCCTCGATGCCGTACGATCTGCGTTGCGATCCAATGATTGACATGCGGGTATACCCCAGCAGGAATTGATCTCGCTAGTGTTGCATTGTCTGCAGACGCGTGTTCGCACACGATCCTTGCAGAAATGTGGGGTGAATATAGATTATTGTCACTTTCAAGAACTTATCGCTCTCACCTGTGGCACCAATATCTCCCTATAGGGCTAGCCAAAAATAATGAATTCAATAGAAAATGATATTGCTCCTGATGCTTTGTTAAGCGCTACACTCGTACTCAACAGCAACAGCGCAGTTTCCTTGCGAGAAGCTTATTATTGATTGTGTCTAGGGTTCTCAATGCCAACTTGCTGTCGTATTAGAGTGGGTCGAAAATACCATAGACAGGTGCATAGGGTCAATTTACACTTGAAAAGTTAGAGTCCGCTCGCATAAAATCGGCATGTTCTCTTGTGCCATAATTAGACCGGGGTGTATATCTAGCTAACTTTGACGGGACGCGAATCCGTTCTCGTGGTTGGAGGCCTCTCTAAAGACTCAGGCTCCAACTGAGCTTATCAAATCTAGATCCGAGTCCAAATGGCAAATCATTTCCCATTCTAGAGCCTCTGCGGTGTTATTTCCATGGCGATCCCCTGACTCCCAAACCCTGCATATCGTATCGCACCGCTACCCCTCTCCCGCACGGGAATATTACTAGTCATAGACAGGGATACACAGCAATAAGCAAACAACCCGAGCAATTTATGGTACCCAGTACCAAGAAGGTCATGGACATACAGTCGTAAATTGTAGAAACTATCGCATGCAACTAGGATATCTAAAACTTTAAAATAACTGTGGGCGACGAGCTAGCAATTTGCGGGCGGATTTTGAAGCCAACACTATCAGATCATTAGTATCGGGTCTGGAGCCTCCCCCTATTTGAGCCAGTTGCTCAACACGGTGAGCTACAGCTTCAACCTCAGTGGCAGATGCTGCTGCTTCAGTCTCCGCTGCTTCGGAACCTGGGGCCCAGTCAGTCCACATGGTATCTACAATCATTTCATCGCAGGGTGACCTAAAATAGGTTACTGAGAGGGGGTAGTAGCGATCGGCATACACGCCAAAACGGTCATGGTCAACCTGTGAAGAAGAGTCGGGTTCCATGGTGCGAAAAGCACCAATTTCAACATGACCCGAACTAGCTGTACGATCAGGATCAATTACCACCGCCAAAAATGGGTCCTGGAATGCCTGGTTCTGTTCTTGGGTCCCAACATCGATTCGCGATAACCAGCAGCCATAACCGGGATGCGAATGGTACCAACCCACAACGTTCTCAGAGTGGCCAGCCACCTGTAATCCTTCAAGATAGCGGACCATGTATTCATATGCCTCACCCATGGCATTAACACGGGTCTCAGTAGCCTCCACGGGAAGAGCATATGCATCAAGAACCACAAATGTATTTGGTCTTAGCCGGCCTGTCATCACACCCATGACCTCATTACGGCCTCCCTGACTCGCGTGTTGGGTCATTTTTGCCAGAGCCAATGCTGAAATGTGGACCTTGCGAAAGTACTGTTGGCATTGGTGCCATGGCCGCTCTTGGAGTAGCTGAGCAGTAACTTCATCCTGACCGGATGTATAATAGTCCATCATTCAACACATTCCCATACCAGTTTCTACTTTGAATGCGATATTGGAGTAGTGCTGATTTGTCGCCCAGTTCACAGGAACCAGAGAGGCCCGATAAGCTAAGCGTAGCTAATTAGTTAGGCATTGAAAAAAACTTGGCGATAAGCTAGCAGCTGGCATTGGGTTTCAACACAGGAAACAGATCATCAGACATTTAAATTTGGTACATTGAAATACTCTTTCTGTGATCCAACTAAACAAAAATGCGGGACCGTCTAATCGGACTTGTGGGTAAGCCCAGTGCTGGAAAATCAACGATGCTCAACGCTTTGACCGATGCCGATGCTAAAATGGGGTCATTTCCATTCACAACCATTGATCCCAACCGTGCCACCGGGTATTTGCAGATTCCATGCGCATGTTCGCGTTACAATGTCGAGGATCGATGCAAGCCTAACTATGGATGGTGTTCAGGCGGCACACGCCATGTTCCCGTGGCATTGTTAGATGTGGCTGGACTTGTTCCCGGTGCGCATGAAGGAAAAGGACTTGGAAATAAGTTTCTGGATGACCTGAGACATGCTGATGCCCTGATCCATGTGGTGGATGTGAGTGGCACCACCAATGCCGAAGGCAAGCAGACGCGTGGTTACGACCCACTAGCCGATGTGGAATGGCTTCAAGATGAGATATTTAGGTGGATCCGTGGCAATCTCACTACAAAATGGGGTTCGATTGCCCGTCGTCATACTGCTGTGAAGGCTGCTACCGCCGACACTCTCGCCAATCAGTTCAGTGGGTATGGCGCATCACGAGAGACTGTGCAGCGAGCATTAATACATGCCTCAAATGAGCTTGGTACCGAATTACCACCGTTGGAGCATTGGACTCCCGAGCTGATCGATGTGGTGGTGCGAGCATTCACGGCCGTCAAGTTCCCCACCGTGCTGGCTCTCAACAAGTGTGACCACCCAGACTCTGACCGAAATATCGAACGTATTGCAGTACGCTATGCAGAAAATCCCCATGTTCTAACCAGTGCTATGTCCGAAGTATTGTTGCGCAAACTGGCCAAGCAGGGCTTTATTAAATACGAGCCTGGGTCCGAGTTTGTCGATACTGCCGATGATATGCCAGATGCTGGACTCAAGCCTATGGATGATAAGTTGTCCCAGCGTGTAGAAACTGTGCGAGACCTTGTCCTTTACAGATTTGGATCCACCGGTGTGGCCGAGGCTCTGCGCAAGGCCGTGGAAATTCTTGACCTGATTCCAGTGTACCCCGTACGTAGCATCTCGCACTTTGGCAGCGGAAAGTCTGCATTTCCTGATTGTGTACTGGTACGGCGTCATACTCCTGTGGAATCGGTGGTTCGTCGGGTGATGGGCGATGTGCCAGTATCGTGGGTAGAAGGCCTACATGGCAAGGTTGGCTTTGACGAGCCAGTAGATGATGGCAAAAATGATGTACTTATGTTCAAATTAGGTGGATGATGCATCTACAAGTCTATCATAAAGCAACCTACGAGAATGCCGAGAAAAACGCTAATGTTGCAATCAATATTGGAGCATACGATTGTAATAAAATTCTAGTCATACAAATATCCAAAAACAAAATGTAACGTTCTGATGAAAATAATTGGTTGAGCCTGTAAGTGCGAAGGGTTCCCAAGTGGGGCGGAGAGGGGCGGAGAGTTACCCCTAATTTATACCTAAATTATGGTCAACAATTGATATCCAGTTCACATTTAATTCGTAATTAATCGTTATCCAGTTCGCACCGACCCCAGCGAACTCCTCATAGACCTTATCACTAAACTCATATAATCCCATATGAACATAACATTAAGAACCAAATAACCAAATATATACATAAAAAATCTATGTCCAATTCTCCCTTGAAGCAGCATATAATCAACTCCCAACCAATTGATTCCAAAATGGATTCAAATCAATTAATGAACCCAAAGTCGACTCAAATAAACCCAATTGGTGGAATCCAATCTCAAGATCTCCAAAATCTTCTATCTTTGTCAGTTAATCCATGATAAGTCGTTACATGCTTTAGGTTTCTCCTACTTGGGAGCATGTCGTGCCCCAGGCTCCCCTTTAGGAGGGCACTTCTACAGGCCGAGTCCCACGCTTGGGAGACGTTGCCTGGAGTTCTGGCCACGCCGCATTGACTCGAGCTGGGTCAACCCGACCAAATGCAATGTCAAACACCTGGGGAAAGTCCTTTACGGGTCGTGGGTCCATGCCTTCACGCACAGGGGCCGGAAGATCCTCCCATTCTGCCCGATTATCTTCTGGGAATACCAGCGTCTTGGCTCCCATAGTCTTAGCAGCCACTGCTTTCTCGCGAAGGCCCCCAATGCCCAGTACTTTGCCCGTTAGCGTTATCTCACCAGTCATCGCGACATGAGAGTGGGCTGGAATGTCCATGGCCAACGAGATTAACGAGGTGGCCATGGCGATACCAGCACTGGGGCCATCCTTCTTGATCGCGCCCTCCGGGAAGTGGGTGTGCACGACAGCATGATCAAGGAACCTGTTGCGTGGGAACTGTTTTGTCATGTACATGCGTGCAAACGAGTACGCGATGGCCGTAGACTCGTTCATCACTTCTCCAAGCTGACCAGTTCGGGTGAACTTGGGGGTACTCTTAGGGCTCAGAGACTCTTGGATCACACTCTCAATGAACAGGGGAACGCCACCGGCTGGTGTCCATCCGAGTCCCATGGCTACACCAGCGGGAAGCACCTCATACAGTCTATCAGAGCTGTGTGCAGGAGGGCCAACGAGGCGTGTAAGGTCATCAGGCTTAATTTCAAGCTTGAAGTCTGCCAAATCAGCGGTGGGATCCTTGATTTGCTCCTCAGAAGATGACTCTGAGGATGTTGATGATGAGGCCTGAGCACCATTTTCGTTAGAATCAGCACTCTTGGGAGCATTAGTCTTAGTTGTAGAAGCAGATTTAGCAGCCTCTTCACCTCCCTCACCATCAGAAACATACTGGAATGCCAGCTTGCGGAAAATCTTATCAATGGCTTTGCCCAGGCCTCGGACACCTGCTTCACGAGTGTACCGTGTAACCAACCGCTCCAAAGCCTCTGCTGTGACTCGAATATCAGCATCACCCAAGCCAGATTCTTTGAGGGCCTTGGGAGCCAGGTAGTTGGCTGCAATAGCCACCTTCTCCTCGGGAAGATAGCCAGAAACATGAATAACCTCCATACGGTCCATTAGCGGTGCCGGGATCGTATCAAGATTGTTAGCGGTACACACGAATAGCACATGGCTCAAGTCCACGGGTACTTCCAAATAGGTGTCCTGGAACGCCTTGTTCTGCTCAGGATCTAGCACTTCTAAGAGCGCAGCAGATGGGTCACCGTGGCTACCGAGCCGACCAAGCTTGTCAATCTCATCAATCAAAACCACTGGATTCAATGTCTGGGTTTTCTTGAGTGCCTGAACAATTCTACCAGGCATGGAAGCCACATAAGTTCGGCGGTGGCCCTTGATCTCGCTCACATCGTACAATCCACCGACAGAAAACCGGTCAAACTGGCGTCCAAGAGCATCAGCAACTGCACGTGCGATGGAGGTCTTACCAACACCAGGAGGACCGGCTAGGCAAATGATCTTGCCATCCACAGAACCACTGAGCTTGCCCACAGCCAAGAACTCCAGGATCCGGCGTTTGACGTCTTCTAGGCCGTGGTGCGACTTATCCAAAATAGCCCTGGCCTCTCTCAGCACAAACTTGTCGGTAGAGAACTTGCCCCATGGCAGCTGAGACAGCCAGTCCAGGTAGGAACGCACAGTGTTGTACTCAGAAGCATTGGGCTCCAACGAACGGAACTTGGCCATTTCCTCCTCGAAAACACGACGAACTTCTCTGGGGACTTCCGGGAGCGCGTTAATTCTCTCCTGGAACTTATCAGCGAGCCGGCTCTTGTCATCACCATCAAGATTCAGCTCCTTTCGAATGAACCGCATGTATTCGTGAAGTATCATTTCGCGGTTACGCTGGTGCATCTGGTCATGGCCATACTTCCAGATGCCATCCTGAACGTGCATATATGCGACTTCCTTTGCCACAAGTTCAGCAACAATGTGCAAACGCTGGCGAACATTGGTCAATTCCAGAATTTCCTGCAGACCCTCGTTTTTCGGGATCAAGGAGGCAGCAAAATCAGCAAGGAAATCAGGCTGCTCGAATGCACTCCCTGGGTTTTGCTGTCGCACCAGAGTGGAGAACTTGGTCACCTCCGAACGCACGGCTGGGCTTAGCTTCGACATTTCATCAAGGCCTTCGATGATCTTATGAGCCAGTCCCTGGACTTCCTCATCTTGAACAGCATATGGTTCATTTGGCAAGGCGGTTACACCAGTCATCCACTGCACACTAACCTGCTCAGTGGGTTCATCCACGTTAGCAGGGGTGGGTCCAGCACGAACAGTCTCCACCAACTCACCAATTCTAACGCGGAATTTGGGGAATAAAACACCATGGACAGTATACTGGCCATCCACAGGCTTGGGAGGAATCGTGATCTGGTCCAGAACACATGCGCAACCAACTTCATAAACGTCGTCAAGGTTCTGTACCAACTGTGTAGTCTTGACAGGACGCTTGGACATCACAGCAACAACACTCTTGTTCCATTTATTGGTGTCCAATAACCTCCGCACCGCTGAAATCAGTTTGGGATCCGTACTCACAAAGTGGGAAGCCATCCCAGGGAACACCGGCCGATACTGAAGTTGGATCGGAAGTACGCGTTCACTACGAGTTATTGGGCCATCATCTCCATCTTGTCCATTTCTAGGATCATCTTTAGGCCCCTCATCACCTCCAGAAGAGCCCAACGGTCGCCCTGCAGCAGGATCACTAGGCGGAGGGGAATCCTTACCCTTCACCAACGCACTATGGAACGTTCTTACGTTCAGGGGTCGGCCCCAGAGTCTGAGGGCCAGTCTGGGGGCCAGTCGCGACTGAAACTGGCTACCGGTGAGCCTTTGATGGCCCACTCGGCCCAATTGCGGCAGTCTCGCCACCCGTCCGATCATGTCACGATTACGTATTGGCCTGGCTGACGTTTCTAATAGTCCTAGATGATGAGCGGGGATAGGCGTAACTTCAGTGCGTAGCGGGCATGTGGACCCGGTGTACGTAATGGGTGTCCGTGACGAATATGCGTAATGGGGCAGTTTCCACAAACCCAACTGGGAGTCTTTGATGGCTTACCTCAGTAAGTTGTTTCGTTGTAAGCAGGTGATTATTGTCAATTGTGATTGCAGTGAGGATTAGGAGCGAGTGTAGTTGATCCAGAGTGAACTGACCCCTAGTCCTTCGATTCTTGATAATTATATGCTTACACGTATATCAAGTCCCGTTGGTGGCCTCTACATACGTTGCCTTGCTTCTTCTCCTCTAAAAGCACTGATCCCTACGATCACCCAGTTCTCCAAACCGTTGATGACTCATATAGGAACGAGCTCGCCAGCTCAGCGGTTGCGGCAATTGCACACTAATCTTTCTTCACACATAACCAAGCAGACCACCATGTCACCATACAAGGTCCACCAGATCGGAGCGAAGAACACGCTTGAATACAAGGCGTTTATTCAGGATGAGGCCACTGGCAAGATCGTCAGCCCTTTCCATGATATTCCTTTGTATGCTAACCCTGAGAAGACCGTGCTTAATATGATTGTCGAGGTTCCTCGTTGGACTAACGCCAAACTGGAGATTTCCAAGGAAGAGGCCTTCAACCCTATTATCCAGGACACCAAGAAGGGTAAGCTTCGTTTCGTTCGCAACTGCTTCCCTCACAAGGGTTATATCCACAACTATGGTGCCTTCCCCCAGACTTGGGAAGACCCCAACTCGGTGCACCCTGAGACTAAGGCCAACGGCGACAACGACCCGTTGGATGTGTGCGAAATCGGTGAGACCGTTGGCTACACTGGCCAGGTCAAGCAGGTCAAGGTTCTGGGAGTTATGGCCCTGCTCGACGAGGGTGAGACTGACTGGAAGGTTATTGTGATCGACGTCAAGGACCCTCATGCCGCCAAGGTTAATGACATCGAGGATGTGGAGCGCCACTTCCCTGGTCTTTTGCGTGCCACGAACGAGTGGTTCCGCATCTATAAGATCCCCGATGGCAAGCCCGAGAACCAGTTTGCTTTCAGCGGTGAATGCAAGAACAAGGCCTACGCTCTGGAAGTGGTCCGGGAGTGCGCTGAGGCTTGGGAGCGTCTCCAGTCCGGCAAGGTTGCCGACACTAAGGGTGTTCAGCTGGCTAACTCTACCCTTGGCAACTCTAACACTACTGAGGTAAGTGTTCCTGCGGCTTCTCCTCAGCCTGATGCCCCTATCGACTCTTCCATCGACAAGTGGTTCTACATTTCTGGTGCAAGTGTCTAAATTCGCTAGCTTAGACAGTTGTTTTTAGTCCGTTGTTCTTTGTGTAAAGAGCTGGTGGCATTACTAGGGGCAAATATGCTTTCTCCCGCATCTAGTGATATAGATCCGCTTCTTAAGAGACAGTTGCGTGTCTAAGTCGAAAACAAATGACGTTTAGGTGATATACTTTAGGCTATGTAAAGTGCTAAGGTGTTCGGACACAATTGATATGATGTGGGTAGTGCGGCACTCAGAAATGTTGTTTCCCTGGTAAGCTGACACTCTTCCTGAGACAGGCTAGGCAAGGTACGGGTTTGAGGCCCCTGAAAATGCGCGCGAAGCCTCCTTCTCCCATATGAGTCACATATAACTTCCACGCATTCCTAACGGCAACGTATATGGCAAGTTATAAATTATCACGTTGTAATTCTTATATGCGATTTTGCTCTCCTTGATATAACCTGAGACATGTATTGACCCCATTCAGTTGTAGCTTGGCCTCCCATCTTTGTGATCGGCTGCTACATTGGGGCAGATTAGCGCTCTGTTTAGGTAACAATTGTGCATATATGCACATGCATGACTGGTCACCCCATGCAGTCATGGTACACGGTGTTCAACGGCGGTAATGTGGTATATAAATATAGGCTAATCGGTCTCAACACCATCAATAGAATCACTTGGTACTCGCGATCGAGAAGATGAGCTTATTTGCCGAGCCGCTTCATCCTGTTGTATCGCCTTTACCGGCACACCTGGCATTGCCGAACGTCACAAGGAATGCGCGAAGAAAGGCGCGTCCAAGACTGTTTTCGAAGTTGAAAGGGTTTCATTTTCCGCGATAGGCATTAGCTGTTTGACTGGAAACACGTTTGCATCGACACGGTTGCATAGATCGCGCCATTCATAAAAGCTTTATTTATTCAGGTAGTATGTATGTTCGTTATGACTTCTCATCAGTAGGACTTTCAGTTACAACAGCGAGAAATGCCGAGATTTTTTGGGGATCTTTGGTCCCTTCGGTTTCAACCCCTCCGCTAACGTCGACGCCGATGACTGCTGGTTGGGCTAGCGCGTTGCTAACATTAGCCGGTGTCAGTCCTCCTGCAAGGATAACTGCGCCATTGGCAGCTTCTAGGCTCTTTAAAATCGACCAGTCGATTTTCTGCCCTTCACCTCCACGTTCGCCATCAAGAAGGGCCATAAAGTGGTGACTGCAATCACATATCCGCGCAACGTCCTCAGCGGGAGATCCAGTAGGTGTAAACCGGCGAATCACAGGTACTGGAATACTATCACAATAATCGTCGGACTCGCCACCATGAAGTTGAACGAAATCCAAATCAAGTTCCTGTGCTAGCTCCAGAACCTGCACCAATGGCTGTTTGGCAAAGACACCCACAAGCCGTGGTCGCTGCCGAGTCATATGCAAAAGCGTACGAGCATTTCGACGGATTGTCGTTGGCTCGGAGGCAACATCAGAATAGCTGTGTTCGGACTTCCCTTTGCCCAATGAATGTACATAGTCTGAAATGCGTCGTGCCTCCGCTAAATCCACAGTACGCTGGCGTCCAGGTACCAAAATAATTCCTAAAAGTCCTGCACCGTTCTTTACCGCGGTTTCAACGTCTTCTAGGCGCCGTAACCCGCAGACTTTTGCCACTGACATCCACCTTCAGCCGTTAGATCCAAGTCTCTATATACTATGTGCGTAACCGTGCGTCTCAAATACATGGGGTCACTCTAACCCATTGTGGCAGTGAGGTAGTTTCTGAGGATGTTTGTCTAGGTTTGAGCATATTACTGCAAATATACTTGGCTTAAGATCCTTATATTATTTGGCTCATGACCCTATGGTAGTAATTTAATTAATATATATACTACATTTGCGATCAATATTTGGATGTATAACCTCACTAGTGAAAGTATAATGGAGATAATTCCCCGAAGTTTAAATTCAAACATAACACATACAATCGAAATAATATAGATATTGACCTAATACCCAAGCCATAGGAGCCCAAAACTGGATGAATCCGGATCCTTTTCTTCCTATGCACATATAAGCTGGTAGAAGAACTTCGATTACGTTACCCACACAAACATGAGCTTCGCGGCGGCTCACGAAGTGCTGGGCGCGGCAGAGCCTTCGCAGCGAAACTTAGAAGCCCTCACGGGGTTTCTGGTTCAACAGAACCTGACAAAGTTGGATAAAACAACCGACAAATGGGCAGTTCGGGTCGTGTCACGTCTATTTACGCTGTTCGAGTCACCTCAGACACCACAGCCCGTTCTGGAGGCAGTTTCAGAGGCAGTAAGGCCACTGCTGGCTGATTCTCAGTTTTTTGTACGAGTTTTTCGGGCCGTGGAACCGTCAAACCCTCTTTGTTGGGAGCTCCTCCAACTTGTCTACCAAGCATTGTTTAGTGTAATCCCAGACACTTCGAGACTTGTGGTAGATTGGATGGAGATCCTGGTATCCAATAAACTTCTAGCTCGACTGGATGAAAGTGAGAGAGCATTGGCTCTACTAGTTACCGTCCAGTTCTTGAATGTTACTCCCGCATTTACGCGGCTTACTGGGTATCGCCGAAACCACGAGATTATGGCCAAACTTCACCCTCAGATACAGAAGTTACATGATCCTACAGTGAATCTGGTCTGGGCCCTCGTTCTTCACAAAGTTGCTCTGGGATACATGGCTGAGCCAGACCCAGCACTCGTCGAGGGCTTCATGGAGCCACATTTACACGCCAGAGATGGGGTTCAATTTGATTTTGTGGCCCGAGATGTACTTGTTCCTGCTCTGGAAGCAGGTGGGCATCGAGGACTTCTTCAGACCCTAGATGTGTTGGATGAGTCTGAACGTTATTCCCAGACTGTAGGAGATGTTCTTGTCACCCTTCTGGAGGTCTGTAAGCCCACACATGCGATATGTATTGCATTACGCAGGGCATTATCCCCATTTCCTTCACTCCAATCGGACTTTTGGAAGTCCCAGCATGCGAGAGAAGCCCTGGCCCTCGCCAAAGCCAAGTGCCCTGCTTCCCTTAATGCTCTTGTGGAGCTTGCACGATGTGTTCCAGATGTTGAGCGTGCTCATGAACTCGACACCATGAATTCATACGTGACTACTGTTCCTGCTGAATCTGTGGACATTATGACTGGAGGCGATGATGTGAGGGCTAATGGACCACTTGAATTGCTCTCTGCACGCCCCACTGATGGCCAAGGTGCATTAGTGGTTGATCCAGCTACGCCTGGGACCCTTTTAAATGCAGGACCACCGTTACTTGTTCAATGGCGGTTCATGTACTCGGGATGGTCATTATTCGGCCGTATTCTCGAGAACTACGACCTGTTCCAGGGTGATAATTGGGACTCTGAGAAGCTGTCTGCACTAGATTTGATCACTGAAACAGTTGGTTCTGGTGATAACATCCTGGTCCCACTTTCTCAGGGTCTGGTTCGCGGTGACTTTGTCGAGCTGGTGACTCTACGACTAGCATCCTGGCTTCGAAAGCCCCAAAATCCGATATGTGTACATGGAGTAAGATTCCTTTCTGCAGTGTCGCGCGTCGATAGCGATCGTATTGCGCCCATAGCCCGCGAACTGGCGCCCGCTATCGTAGGATGTGGTCAGCCAGAGCTGGTGTTGGCGGTTTTGGACCTGGTTCGACCATATATTAACGAAATATGGTGTGTCAGATTCGTGCTGGATGTCTGGCAAAGCTTCCTTTACTGGGCTGGTGACCTCACAAGTGAACTTCGTCACCGATTGCTGGATATTGTCAAGAATCTCGACCTATCTGACCAGGTAATGCGCGAACTTATGGATACGCGGTCTACAGCTGCATTTGTAGCATCTCTCTCGGATACAGAGACACTAGATGTATGTGTTCGTCTGATTCGTCGACGTATTGAGCTCGGCATGACCCTTTCACGCTTCGAACAAGCTCTATATGCACACTCCCACGATCTAGTAGACCTTTTGTCACGACTTCCATGTCCAGTTCTACGCGTCCTTACCGAAATAGTTGCCGGGGCTCAACCTGAAACTCCTTTGCTAGCGTTTCTTGGCTCTGAACGTGCATCTGCTCTGGCCGACCGAGTGGTGGGTTTGCTCAATAGTGGCCTGGAGCCCGATAGAGTAGTACAAGCAGGAGCTCGGTTCTTTGCTGCTGTAGCTCGGTCACATCAACAGGGATTGTTCGTGCTGTTGAGTGAAGGCGTTCTTCCTGCGTTGTACAACCTAGTACGTCAGGACTTGAGCTCCGAAGCTCGTGCAGCTGTTCTTGACGCGCTGGCCGCGGCAGATGGCCGTCAGGCCCTTCCCCCTACAGCTCCATTTGCAGTGTTGGCGGATTTTGTCCAGAAAACTACGAAATTCGATACTCACAACGACTATGTGGCCGTGGCAGCAGCGGTAGATGTACTTCGACATGCCAATGCCGACTCAGATGGACTTGTTAAGGAAAGCCGCCAACTCACTCTAAGATTTGTCGCTGTTCCCGAGCTCAGACTGGCTCTTCATGATCTTTTGGCACGGAATTGGGCCGCAAAATGGCCTCAGATTCCTTCGGATGCTCCTTTGCCTGATCTTGACCGGGTTCTGGCTAATGATCCGATGTGGGCGGGCTTCCGTACGGATCTACTAGAAGCCAGAGCTAATCTAGATCTCACAAAGGCACGAACTCGCGTGGTAACTGCGTGGTGTGCTTGGTTGGCTGCTAAGGCATCGGAAAAGAAGAATCTTTCCGGGTGTTCCTTGGCCCTTCTGGAAGCTAATGATGCTCCTTACACTCCAATATTCGGTGATTTGTTTGTTGTTCGTGCTGAAACTGCATTTTATATTCTCCGTCAAGGTGTGGACCCCGGAAGCGGTGTGGTCCAGGTAGCAGTGCGGCAACTGGCTGAAGAACAGCCTGCTGATGTGCGAAGGACACTGCTACGCATTATAAACTGCGTTTTGCGTATGTCACAAGAAAAAGTTCCCAATAGTTTGCTTCTGGAAGTGCTGGATGTTGGTGTTGTGCGGGCTACCCGGACGTTGTGCATAACAGCGGGCGCTTCGGGGGGATCAGGCAAGTATGCACATGGACACCCAGATGATCTGAGAGAGGCTCTAGCTGCTCTGAGACAATGTCTGGTCTTATTGGGAGGCCCCGGTAACCCCACAGTGGCACCGCTGTGTCAAGCAATGGTCGATGCTGGTGCCGATCGGGCTCTTACCCGGCTTTACTCCACTGCAACCCCATCTCAGCCTCTGATAGGCGAATTGGCCCTTCAACATATCCATGAATGGCTTCCTGTAGGTATCATGGCTGATCATTTTGCCGGTCATGGTTTCTTGACTGTTCTAGCAGAGGCACCATTGAGTCGGCTTCTTCAGGATGGTGGCGTGACATCTCACAAGAACCCCGATATGCACTCCATGTGGCGCCGAGGAATTCTCCCAGTTCTGCTGCGCCTTGTTTCCTTACTTGGAGGTCGGATTGTCCAGGAAGCAGCTCTAATTGTTGAGGCATTTGGCCCGCAACTTACCACGTGTTTGGAGGAGTGGCGATCGCCTCAAGGCCGTGTGGGGCTTGCACTGGTGGAGGAAACTGTTCTAATTCACGCATTAGTGACGCTGCTTGGTGACCCCCAGTTCTTCCCAGCACAGGAAGTGATTGTTGCTATCGATCACTTGTCTACTCATCGCAAATATCTGGCTACAAGAGTGGTAGACGATGAAGCACAGGTGTTAGATGAGATGGCTGACCTGAGATGGACGATAGAGCGTACACTCAGTGGTAATTTTGAGCGAGGAGGGCGAGCAGATGCTGTTCGTGAACGGGGCAAGCTCCTTTCTTGAGCATGCTAATTGTGAATTGAGCCTTTAATCCGGCGATTCTGCCAACTGTATACATAATAAAATGACTATCACGTCTTAATTAATGCATTGTGAGAAAGCAGAGGAATGTTCCACAGGTGTTCTTGAATATCTTTCAGGCTTTAGTTTAGATCTCCGCTCTTCGCATTGTAATACATAATAGAAAGATCGCTTATATTATTGCAAAGAACCTAGAAACAAGTAGGTTGTGGTTACCGGCTTGGTTTCTTCTTGAACTTGATCTGAGCCTGGGGCTGATACCCTAAAGATGGCTTCCCACACCTATAGACACACTACTACGGTATATGGAAGCCAGAATATTCGTGGATGCACCTTGTAGGAATTTACCCACTGGTCTTACTCAATCTGGCTACTCAGTTGAACTGTTGGCAACATCTGGTCCCAATAAGGAAACTGAAACGCGCCCCGAACCAAACATTTATTTTGGTGGGTGAGTCCTATTGTTTAATCACTTAAATGAAAGAAGTAAAGAAAACAGATATTGTGTGGAGCTTATCGTCTGCATTTGAAGAGGAGACACCCGAAACCACTGTCAGAGAAGTTCCACCCACGCGGCGTCAGAAGCTATGGTGGTTAGCACCACTTCTGGCCCTGATAGTGTTGGGCGTTTGTGTAGCTATAGCCGTACCACTTGCTGTCACGTTTAGCAACAGGAAAAAGGCCGACGAGCAGCCATATATTGACACAGCCCAGCCACAGAGCAGCGCGTTACTACAAGGATATGATCCCGACATAGTATGGAAGAACACTCATTTGGACCCTGAAACATGGCGTGATAAGACTGGATTCAATACTACCATCACCCTCCATAATGTTGGGGGTCTCAGCGTGATGGGTCTCTATACTGATTGGGATGACTCTAAAGCACCATACGAAGGAGCTCCACGACTCAACGAATCTTGGGAGTATGGAAAGAGGCCAATACATGGGGTTAATCTTGGGGGATGGTTGGTGTTAGAACCATTTATTACTCCATCACTGTTTGGTGGGTCTCGAGTCGACGAATATTCGCTCAGTCGTGAGTTGGAACGGTCAGGAGGAGCAGGCCGAGTCCATCGGGTGCTTGAGAACCACTACGCATCGTTTGTCACTGAAAAAGACTTTGAAATTATGGCCCAAGCCGGGATTGACCATGTTCGTATCCCCTTGGCCTACTGGGCAGTCCAACCAGTGCAAGGAGAACCATATTTACCACTAGTGTCCTGGCGATATTTACTTCGAGGCATTGAATGGGCCCGCAAATCTGGCTTGCGCGTATCACTGGATCTACATTCGGTCCCAGGATCACAGAATGGTTGGAATCATTCCGGGCGCAGTGACTCCGGCGCGCGATGGCTCAACAGCACCGACCCTGAAGGACAAGAGTTCGGCACCACATCATTGGATATCCATAGGAAACTTGCTAAATTCTTTGCCCAAGATCGATACAAAAATATCGTTACCATGTATGGACTTCTGAATGAGCCATTGACGCGCTCACTGGGCTCGGATCGGGTTCTGCAGTGGCATCGTGATGCGTATGACATAGTGCGGGAACAGGGATACAATGGATACATTGTCTACGGAGATGGATTAATGGGACCCGATTTCTACAATTCCCCCGGGATATTCGACCCCAAGGATTACCCTAAGATGGTGCTGGACTTACACCAGTACATGGTATTTGATGCATACCTTTTGGGCTTGCCGCATGGTGCTAAGCAGGCTGCAGTGTGTTATGACTGGGCAAATATGCTTGACCGTACCGATGTGCCAGTTCTTATTGGAGAATGGTCAATCGCAGACAATGATTGTGCTACTTACCTTAATTCTGTGGGGAGTGGCACACGATGGGAGGGTAGCTTCAATGCTACTGACGAGAGCGCTGCAGTGGCCCAACCAATTTGTGCAGGAGGAGGCTGCGTGTGTGAACCCATTATGGCTAATTCCACTCTCGGGTACCCTCCAGTTTATCTGGACTGGCTGCGCGAATTCGCTAGCAATCAAATGGCTACCTACGAATCGCACGGCTCCTGGGGTTGGATGTATTGGACATGGAAAACAGAATCGAGCCCGCAATGGTCGTTCCGCACTTTATACGAAGAAGGGTTAATAGACGTGGGCCCCACGTCGAATATGACTCTCGGTTGCACTCTGTCGGATTGGGTAGTCAGAGGCTTGCCAGAGATCTATTAAGTGCGGGGTTCTAGGCATGTTCTACTCAAGTTTAGAAGCCACCATGGAAATATGCATGATTTCATGTGGGGAGTCGGTAACTCGAGGGAATACGCGGCTGATTTGAGTTTCGCGCATGCGTTTATCAGTTATGCACATGCATGCAAACAGGTTAAGTGAAAATCAGTCTGCGTTCAATACGGCTGGGGCGACATATTGCGGGCCCCATTTTGTATCAGGTTTTTACACGTATTGAAGTTCTTAAATGCCCACATTCCGCTAGTCTTTGACCCATGACAGTCCCAATAACCAGAAATCGCGCGTCGCTTAGGCAAACGGCATGCAGGTGGCCTTTCCGTGTGCCTGCCCTTACCTGCTCTCTAACACAGGATCCTGAAACGCGGAAGCGTTTTGCACAGTTCAGAGTCTGGCGGGGGAGTATTGCCGCAATCCCTATGGACACATCGGTAGAGTCCTCTACCGACGACAACTCTATAGCTAGCAAACGCCGTGGCCTTGAGATCCAGTTCGGACTGTCTCCGAGTGAGCTTGGGTCTCCAGGAACTCTGGGGGCCATGGGATGGAGCGATGACCAGGATGATGATATTAAGACCGAGTTGCTAGCTGAACTCGAGCGGACTCAGCATGAGATCAGTTGGTTGGCTCGAACACGGAACGCGTCTTTGGACCCTACCCAAAGTCCATATCTGAGCCCCGAGTTTGACCAAAATTTTTCTCCAGCTTTACTGGGATCGGCATCTGAAGGTGGAACCCTTGTAGAAGAGGAATGGGACGATTTATACCCTGAAATGAGCTCAGTGGATCGTACTGGCCTCCGGGAAGTCCAACGCCAAATCCGTCAACACAGTATTGATTTAAAGATCCATCCACCAGAGCCAACAGTGGGTGCAGCATGGCGTCAATTTTGGTCCGCTTCAAAGGCTCTGGTTCGTGTGATAATCCGCAGACACCCGTATATTGTAGTATTTGGTGCTGGAATTGTTACGGCAACTTGGCGGGCTGCTGGCGACGGCATATGGTGAGCCTTTAGTCCCAAATATTTATTCGCATCTAATAAAACCTATCTTAGTTTGATATCGATTTAATTTCAGTGACCTATTAGGATCCCAAACTCGGTGCAGGTAGTTTTTTAAGTCAATTTCCCATCACCCCACTTGGATTCCAGATAATCTTATAATTACGTATTATAGGTTACGCTCTAGTGGTAACATTAGGACCCCTTTCCAGAGTGGCGCGTAGAGTGATCAGTGTGAGTGATGGATCTGCAGGATATCCGCAATCAACCGCCAGTAACTCGTGCTCTGATGGCTGGCATGTGTGCACTGGCAACGCTGGTGACACTCGGTGGCATGTCTCCGCTAAGTCTCTCATTTGAGCCCGAAAGAGTGGTTGCAGGCGAGTTATGGCGGCCAGTGACTTCGTTATTATTTACAGGCAGATTGAACATGTTCTTCATAGCCACTGTTCTCCACATATGCACCTTTAGTGGCTGGCTGGAGGAGTCATACTATGGCAACTCCAGGGACTATCTGTGGGCTATTTTTGTGATGGCCACGACGCTGCTGGCAGTGTCACCTGGTCTAGGCATTCGGTATCCTTCAGATGCCCTATTTACAGCGCTCATGTACATGTGGTCGCGCTGTTGTGCGAACCAGCGTGCTGCTGTTCTTCTTGTGATTCCCATTCCTACGGGATATCTGGCATACTATTCAGCGGTTGTAACGAGCCTCCTGCATCCCCCTATGGCATCTAGTCAGCTTTTGGGCGTTGGTGTTGGGCATATCATGTATTATTTCTCCGAGATATATCCTTTGTGGACAGGCCGACACCTTCTAAAGGCACCGTTTTCTCTAGGGGAACAAAGGAATTAGGACTTCTATAAAATCCAGAATGACAATTGCATAGTATCGTAACTCATCTCTACACAATGGGGGGGGGCTATCTATTTAGTCTAGAAAATGTCAACGAGTGGACCGAATAAGTCCATCGGATCGTAGTACGGAGGAATCTTCGGAGCATCGTCCACAATAGAAGGTATAGGAACCGGTTGCGTAAAGTCCGTAAAAACCCCAAGAGATAGACCATCAAGGTCCATGGCAGTCGGGGGTGGGCCACTAGCTGCAGCACGTTCCACTTCCATTTCAAGCTTTAGGCCCATTTCCTCGCTAGAAGACTCGGCCTCCGGCACAGGGGGTAATGTTGAAGAGGAGTCCAGCCTGCGGTCCTCTTCTGTGGCTTGGCCTGACGTCGACTCCGCAATACGCGCGGCTAAAGCGCTAAGGGACGACGTCAGAACTGATCCCACTAAATGGTTTTTCTGCTGAGGCTGCTGCTGTTGCTGCCGCGGATCGACAGTCATCAAATCAGCTAGCGGCACACTCAGCTTCGCGTCGACAAAAACCGATGGACTGACACAACCTGGAGGAGGGGTGGTTGATGCCGTTGATGCAGGCGATCTACTAGAAGTAGTCGAAGCACTGGCTATTTGGGGAACGCCCTGGGCCACGTCATTAGCACCAGGGCTCTTGCGACGCTTTGATGATGAGAGTAACGCTTCTGGTGTTACTGTGGTCTTATCAGGCAACGCATTCGTTACCATCGGATCGGACTTGCGCTTTTTGCCAGCCCCAGCAACACCTCCGCCATTATTTTGGTTAAGGGCCACTGGTTTTTCTGGTGGTGTGGGCACTGTTTTAGAAGACGGTTTTGGCAAAAGCGGGCGAAATGCGGGCCGAATCGGAACAAAACTCTTCCGAGCCGGGGGGTTAGATGCCGGCTTAGCTCTCAGAGGACGTTTTGCCGCATCTTCGGAAGCAACAACCTCCTCGACGTGAGATGCCGTTGCTGCCATATGAGTGGGTTACGCCGTAGCAATTCAATTTTGTAGATGTATGATGGTACTGCACTTTGGGGAGCCAGGGGGTGGGGGTCGACGTTAAAGCCAACCGCTGAGTGAATCAGGGAAAAAGTAAAATGAAATCAACTAAGTGTTAAAGCCCCGTGTGGCTTAATAGCTTCTCCAACCTCCAGAAAGTACACTTAGTGCGCTGAAACCGCAAGCAATAGAAAAAACAATCGGAACAGGCAGCTACCGATGGACCGATTATTAGTCATCGCTGGTAAGTCTTGAAGTGCCTGAGATCACGTGACACCGGTGGGCAGCGCGGTGTTCACCGGGTTTGCGACTTGCTCGGTATAGAATTCGCATTTTTTACCCAATACTCTGGTATAATATGGCCACAGTAAATATCGCACGTTCATTCTTTGCTTCTGTGGGGTTTCGGAGAGTCTTCTGCAATGACCATGCGTTGCCTACTAACATGCCCTAACCCGGGTGTTTTTGTGGGGTAAACGTGATAGCCTGGAGACTCACTTGGAATTGATTGAAGCTGAAACTCATCTGATAATAAAATGGGATCTATTTTAAATGGCAATTGTCGTAAGGATCTTTTCATACTGCCCCGAACTAGTTGCGGAATCATCCACGGCAATTTGGCTCCACGTCACGGTAATACGCGCAAATTGGATCGCTGACGTCAGTCAGATGCCCGGCTCCTTTTTTATTAAATTTCTATTGCGGCCTCAACGGAGACAGCAACTTGCTGTGGAGGGGTTTTTTCTAAAAAAAATCAACATAATCTTAGGGATTTGTTTCCACAGATTTGCTTTGCTCTCCCCAGCGTCATATGGTTCGAGTAACTGCCTATCGGCGACAATATCGGGGCAATGGGCTAGGGGCGAGTGATCTATGTCCGAATCCGCCCGGCTGCGCAGGGATTATAAGCATCATGTATCGGGGGTTATCCCCAGTGTAGTTTGTACAGAAAACCGGTACAGGCTCCGCTAAAACTAAAGCCTATGTGGGATTAATTAAATTTGGGGTGTGCGCTAAGGCAATAGTCCCCCCAGGACTTTATAGATAAGGGTAATAATTTATGGTATTTGTTAAGAATATTTAACTGCAAAATATAGATCGGTTACACTCCTGCATCATGAAAAAAAAAACCAGAGATGCATATCCTATAGGTGCCTCGGTACGGTTTGTGTGCGGCTATCTCAGCTGACTTGGATAGGTGATGATGGAGTCATCAAACACTCGACATGATCGTATAGTGGAGATAAACTAGGGAGAGGTTCCCTTATCCATCTATATAATTTATAGGGAGGCACGATCATTAATAGTGATCAAATGCCCAGGGAAAGGCGCCAAAATCGGGTTGAACTTTGGTGATGAACTGAAGATCATAATGAGACACCATGCTGACGCTTAAACCCTAGCAGATTAGCATATAACGGTTTCTGCCTAACCGGGTTGGGGGAACAAAGACCTGACTGGAATTTATGGGGTGGGTTGCACACTAAAAAAAGAAGCTTAATTACTGGAAATAAATAATGCTAAGATGCAGATCTCGAATCATCAACTCCGACCACTTCCTTTTAGTAGAAAATATACCGATATCTATTTCTCAAGAGATACTCTACTAAAATAGTAAGCCTACTACTGCTTGCCACGCGTCGACCGTAGATTGCCCATAGACACTATGCACTCGCAACCGTGGACATTCGAGAATGAGAAACGGCTAACGGCACCTTACGACTATTTGGTCGGAAACCCAGGAAAAGATTTACGGATGCGCCATGTTGAAGCATTCGATGCCATCTTGCAAGTGCCCCCGGCTAAGGCCAAAGGGGTGGCAATGTGCATTCAAAGCCTCCACACTGCATCTCTATTGATAGATGACGTCGAGGACAATTCTCTATTGCGACGTGGACGTCCTGTAGCCCATGCGGTGTTTGGTATACCTCAGACCATCAACACGTCGTGCTATGTGATGTTTTTTGTGTTGCAGAGCATTATGGGATTATTCGGGACTGATGCGGCAAATATATATGTTGAGGAAATGATGGCTCTTCACCGAGGACAAGGTCTGGACTTATATTGGCGGGACACGTTCACATGTCCTACTGAGGAGGAATATATAGGCATGGTTCTGAACAAGACCTCTGGGTTACACCGTCTTGCTGTACGTCTGATGCAAAATCAGAGTACAGTACCTGTGGATCTAGTACCACTGGCCAACACACTGGGAGTTCTCTATCAAATCCAGGACGACTACTTGAATCTACAAAGTGAAAAGTATACCAACAATAAGGGCTTCTGCGAAGATATTACTGAAGGTAAATTTTCATTTCCCATTATACACAGCATCCGGGCGGATCCTGCGAATCAGGAACTGATGGGCATCTTGCGTCAACGAACGACCGAGCGCCGCATCAAAGAATATGCGTTGCAAATTATGGAACGTACAGGAAGCTTTGCGTACACGCTTAAGACCATCACCTCATATAAGGAGAAGGCAAGAGCGGAAATTGATGAGCTCCCTTCGCATCTCAACAAAGAACCACTTTATGGTCTTCTCATGCAGATTCTGCTCATTTGATGGACAGAAGGAAAGGGGGTAGCTATTGGTCCCTTTCAGTGTTCAGGTTACCATTTCTTTTAATATAGCATTTAGAGAGTATATCATACACTCAATCATTCTTGGGTAACTACCCCGTAATACATCACTCGCACCATCCTTTGTCATTATGGTAGTGGTTGACAGGCTGCTAGAGCCACTTGGCCGGCCTCAGTGGCGATGGCAACGGACATGGGTAGCTGTGGCATTCGCTTTAGTTATATGGGCAGCCGTGGGACTCGGAAAGTACTCTGGTGAAGGGGCACCACCTATGTATGGCGACTTCGAGGCGCAAAGGCATTGGATGGAAATCACACAGCACCTTCCAGCAAAGGAATGGTATTACTACGACTTAGAATGGTGGGGATTAGATTACCCGCCTCTTACTGCCTATCACTCATGGTTGTGTGGATGGCTGGGGTCCTTTTGGACTGATGGGAAGGAGTGGTTTGCCCTGGACACGTCGCGGGGAATCGAGGGACCTGAGCTCAAGGCATTCATGCGCAACAGTGCCCTAGTGAGCCAGGCTATTGTATTTGTGCCTGCTATATCGTTGTACTCGCGGCTACCCGCCGTTGGCAGTCCCGGAAGCAGACGTGACCGGCTAGTAGCCATGACCGCCGTGCTATTACAGCCAGCATTGGTATTAGTTGACCATGGCCACTTCCAATATAATGCAGTGATGCTGGGACTATTTGTGTTGGCTCTTGTGAACCTGGAACGTGGGCATTTGTGCTGGGCCAGTCTGTGGTTTATGCTTTCCTTATTTTTCAAACAGATGGCCCTTTATTATGCTCCAGTGATTTTCATGGCTATTCTTGCTAGATGTGTTGGTGCTTGGTATATTCGGTGGCGAAGGCTTGTTGCAGTGGGAACTGTAGTAGTGGCCACGGCAGTAGCACTGCTTGCACCGTTCATTCCTGGCGCACATCTCGGGCAAGTAGCTTTCCGTGTTTTTCCATTTGCTCGGGGATTGTGGGAAGACAAAGTTGCTAATCTGTGGTGTGCTGTGAACGCTGTTTACAAGCTCAAACAGCGCTTCTCGCTGCCCCAGCTACAAAAGCTCAGCTTGGCTGCCACGCTAGTCGGCATTGTCCCATCATGTGCAGCAACTTGGGCAATAACTAAACGTCGTCGACCCTTGGCGTTCTTAGTATGGGCATTTGCCCACTGCGCCTGGGCTTTCTACCTGCTTTCGTTCCAAGTTCACGAGAAATCTGTGCTTCTCCCTTTGCTACCCACCACTTTGGGAATGTTTATAGGGGATGCAAATTCTGATGCGATGGTATTGTGGATAAACAATGTTGCGTACTTTTCACTGTGGCCATTGCTGAACCGGGAGGGGCTCGTCTTCCAGTATTTTGTAGTATTTTTACTATGGAACTGGCTTCTATCTGTATGGCAACAGTGGCCTCGTCACTGGTTTAACAAATTGGTAGTGGCAGGCTCATATGTAGCAGCAGTGATTCTGCTAGCTGTCGAATTATCAGGGGCAGCACCTGCTCGGGCCCTGGAGCGTTTTCCGGACCTATTTGCTGTCCTCAACGTACTTATATCCTTTGGATGTTTTGCTTATTTCTGGTTATGGCAAGGAATATACCTGCTTGGCTTATGCATTTAAAAAAAATAGTTCGTTAGAAGTGTACACCACTAGCGAATCAGACAACCTATGAACAAGCCTTGCCTGGATTATTTCGTGGCCATCGTTAATCTGCGCCCAGCCAATTAGCACGTCGAGGACTGGCCATCGCACGCTGGTATATGGGCGAGTATTTCGAATGATGAAGATGAAAAATCTCGCATGAACTCTTTTATGCTCTTCCCATCAGATACGCATAGTATGATATACGCATATAGCCATGTTCATCACGATTATTCTGCCTGATACTAAAAGTCCTTTCGACTCTTCTGCATTTGCTTTAGGTATGTATATTAATTGCTAATTGGTTGGAAGCTTCATCTTACTTATGCTGTTAATGCTTATTTTCGCGCATGCGTCCGGCTCTCAGGGTTTAGTTGACTATCAGCTGGAAAAGCCAGTACCCGGTATCGTGGTCACATGTAATTTATCGGTATGAGAGCCGAATATAAAATGGTAGCACACAGTGGGGTAAGAGTTGTAATGGATGTTTACGTGGTAGCACTCAAATCAAGATGAAGGGACGGTGATTGGCTTCTCTAGTGGTATCGCTGTAGATGCGATTGGTGTTGCCTGAGGAGTTGAGTAGGTCGACGACGCATGTGTAGCTGCAATCGATGACCTCTGATGCATGGAATAATCATTTGGATCTGAATCGAACGACAGGTATTGAAAAGGGTGCTGCGGAGGATGCTGCGAAGGATGCTGTGGGGGATTCTGGGGGGGATTCTTGTGAACGTCAGCCTTTGGTCCCGTATCCAGCGTAAAGGCCTGGAACTCGCGGATTCCAGATTGCCACTTATGACGCCATTTTTCCAAGTCCCGTTCAGCCCTTTCGTTTTTGGCGTCCAGTTCGTCAACAGCCTGGTCCAGTAGTTCGAGCTCGCGCTCAACTTGGCCATTGGCAGGTGCTGGTAGAGCCTTGCTACGCCCTGCTCCAAGCTTGCCAAATTTTCCAAATAAACTAGACATTTTTGAAGAATGGGAGGAATTTAGTTAATGGATATGTTTTGTGGCGTCTTGGGCGGGAGCACCTTGCATACACATACATAAGCAGCTTAATATAATCTTGCATGTGGGACTATGCAGGACTACACATAACGTGTATATGAGTGTATCTTAGGCTGAATGGCTTAATTTACAGATGATTCTCGTAAGCAATATGGAAGGGGTATACGAAGCACTCTTTTGGTATCGAAGATACCGTCAATGTCGCTAATGGCTCGTGTCCAGTACCATTTCACATCACCATTCAGATAAGGTACCACATCGCATAACCACATTGTAGCATTTCCCGCCAAGTTGGTGTAAATGTGGATATCATTGTGATTCAAAATATCCGCCACAGCCACAGGATCGTCATCCATTTGACTGGCGGGGTTGTCAGTGAGCGCTAGAGCGTTTATTGAAGGTGTGAACTCTGCAGCACCTACCGGGATTCTGGGAAGACCCATCCGAACTAAAAAGTCATGAATATAGGATATATATCCTTTGAGAGTAGCAGAATCGATCCAGCCATTGTGTAATGCATTGGTTCCCACAAATACGGCGTTAATATTTGCTGATCGATGCGTCAGTACGATATCGCGTAGGTCGGAAAGTTCGGCAAGTGCTTCGGTGTCATTGTGTAAAGATACCCCTAGGGCTAGATGCATATCAAGATGGAGATCATCGATAGCCTGTAGGATGTAGTCTGCTACAAAGCAGGCTGTTGACTCGATTCGAAGCCTGGATGTAATTTGTGATAGCAAGGCAACATCCTTATAGACCTGCAATTGGGTTGGGCAGAAAGGCTCATCTGGTTTGACTGGCGTGTAGTTAACTCCCCAGAATGCTTGTTCCAAGGTCTTGTCGATCTTAGTCTCATTGAGAAATCCAATAAGGTCAGGGTCATCTTTGATTGATGGGTCCCAGACTACATTTCGGACCCGAAGCTCCGGAAAATTCATCTGGAGTTCGTAAGGTGACATTTTGGTACGAGAGACAACTAACCATATGAGCCCAGAAAGAGATACACTGGCCACAACCGCCAGGCCTATGATGGTTGCCCATAACAGTCGCCTGACTCTATTCCAGCGGACCTCAGCATCATATAAAAGAGATGAAACATCTTGTGAAGGCACACTAGTTATGGAGTTTGTGGGCCTTTTACTGCCTCCAGTCGAACTGGATGACTCTGTGGATGTGCGAGCTTCCGGGTGAAGAGATACGTGCGTTGGTTCAGGGACATTTCCTCGAAGCCAAATAAAAAAAGGAAAAGAGCTTCGATCTACTCCAGAGTGTTGGGGTCGTTCAGGTACCTCATAGTGTCCAGGTCGGCTCCCTGCACGGAAGTCATCGTGGGGACCGAACTCGAAATAAACGGCTGGATCCTCAGCAGCATCTAATTCTGAGTCCGGGTTTACAGATACAGGTCGAGTAGATTGATTGTCATGTGCATCTAAAGCGTAAATAGCCGTTGTTTCCGGTACGAGGAGCGAGTACTTGCGAGCGATAGGAAGATTGTCGAAGCCATCATCTTTTGACAGGGGGGTTGAATTGGCATCCCCAAAAATGGATGGAAGGGAAGTAGCGGCTGGGGCAGATTTAATACTAACTCTCGCATTATTGATCGGTGATGAGGAGCTAAGGTCGAACGCGGACGCTGTGCTTTGATGAGGAGTTGAAGGCTGGCTCGCAACAAGTTTGCGACTCCGCACCATGAGAAAATGATATAGTACTCTCTGATTATCACTTGAACTTCATGCCGGAGCTGAGATTCTATGCAATACCGCTTGTCAAGACCACAATTCGGACGTGCCATGCGCATGTATGCACAATGAGCCATTAACCCTAATGCTATAAATGAACAGAAAATGAGTATTCATGATATAATTACTGCGAAGATCATGCCTACAGGTGCTGTTTTATCATCCGGAGAGATCACGATCATGGTGTGCAATGTCGTTGCAAAATAATATGTGGTTAATAAATATGCCCTAAAGTGTAATACACAATCTCAAGCTTTTTTTATGATAATTTCCGTGGGTATCAGTATCAATAGTAGTTATGTTAACGCCCAGAAACAGCACCAAGGCCGTTAAGACCACAATTATGATGTGCGATGCTGTTACTAAATCGGCTATTTCGATATACTGGCGAGAGTCGCTAACTTTAGCACAGATCTCCATATGATACCCAATGAATGGCTCAAGATGCCACAACTCCAACAGACTCCTATACTTCATGTAGAGCCTAGAGCAGAGGATATAGCGTCACGTGCTCCTTTCCTAATGAGGAAAGACCAAGAGGCACATGCGCGGGAACGGAATGTATGTATACACTCTTTACCGGCGCTGTAAGAAGAGTTTTAGTAGGTTTGATTCACAGATGTAGTTCAAAAAGACTTCTAGACATATACTTGAGTGTGATGATCTGCATGGCTACTCTAATTAATGCCCATTAGATGATCTCAGAGACGCGAAGATACCGCTTGTGACTAACGCCGTAAACAAGCACCGAAGACGCGTTTTTGCGATGGTAGCAGCGGTGTCAGACGATGCTTCTACAGCAACGCGATGGGTTTGGATTCCTGATAGGGATCAGTGCTTTGTGAAAGCTCAGTTTGTGGAAGAGGATAAGCCTCGTCAAGTGTGTAGAGTCCGCACGTCGCAGGGTTCGGTAGTCGAAGTCGCATCCAGTGCAGTGGACAAGGTCAACCCTGCACAGTTTGACCGAGCCAACGATATCGCCGAGCTAACCTTTTTGAATGAACCCTCTGTAGTCCACAATTTGAGCCTTCGGTTTCAACATGGCCAGATATACACCTACAGTGGTTTATTCTTGGTAGCTGTGAATCCATATCGATCTTTGGATATATATGACTCCAAAGTGATGGCTGCATTCAAAAATAGACGACGAGATGATACAGACCCCCATATTTATGCTGTGGCCGAACATGCGTATCGACAAATGCTCGAAACTGGCGCGAACCAGTCGGTACTGATCACGGGTGAAAGCGGTGCGGGAAAGACCGAGAACACCAAGCGAGTGATCCAATACCTCAGTTCCATTACTTCCCCGGCAAAACGTGACACAATTGACCGCCGGATTCTTCAAACGAACCCAGTCCTTGAGGCATTCGGCAATGCTCAAACCATCCGCAATGCGAACTCTTCGCGGTTTGGTAAGTTCATTCGCATCGAGTTCGGCTCCTCGGCTATTGTAGGGGCTTCCATTGAATGGTATCTCCTGGAAAAATCTCGGGTTGTGACCCAGGCCAGCGAGGAACGCAATTACCATGTGTTCTACCAGCTGTTGCGGGGAGCTGACCCGGCTCTACGCAAGCATCTGGAATTGAAATCGACGGATCCTGCAGACTACGTATATTTGCAAAATGGCACACCCTCGATTGAAGGTGTTGACGATGCCGAGCAATTCCGGGCACTTCAGCAGGCATTTGACGTCATGGGATTCATTCCTGCAGAGATTCGGAGCATTATGGAGATTGTAGCTGCCGTGTTACACCTTGGACAAATAAAAGTAGGTGCGGAATCGGCAGATCAGGGTCGATTTCTTGGCACTGCCGAGGTGGAGTCTGCATGCCGTCTACTAGGAGTGGATCCGGCACAGTTCACTAAGGCAGTGCTTCGGCCACGGGTTCGTGCTGGTCGCGAGGTTGTGACTCAATCAAAGACCGCTGCTCAGGCCCAATTTGCACTTGGAGCGCTGGCGAAAACTCTATATGAGAGACTGTTTGGATTTGTAGTAGATGAGCTCAATGGCCGATTGCTTCGTAGTGCGCCTGGAAAGACCTCAATTGGAGTCCTCGATATTGCAGGATTCGAGATTTTCCGTGCAAACAGTTTCGAGCAGCTATGCATCAACTATACCAATGAGAAGCTCCAGCAGTTCTTCAACCACCACATGTTTGTGTTAGAGCAGGAGGAGTACGTCAAGGAAGATATTGACTGGGATTACATTGATTACGGTGAGGACCTCCAGCCAACAATCGATTTGATCGAAAGTAGTCGACCCATGGGTATCTTCGCCTGTCTGGATGAGGACTGTGTAGTGCCTCAAGCCACCGATAAATCATTTACTGACAAACTTGTGGAGAGATGGAATGGACGTAACTCGCAATTCTCAGCTGCTAGACTGGGCCAGGGCTTTGTGGTTAACCATTATGCCACCCCAGTCGAATACTCCACTGAGGGATGGCTGGACAAGAACCGTGATCCTCTTGGTGAAAATCTCGTGGAACTCATGGCTACATCTACAAAGTCCAATGTAGCCAAGTTGTTCCCGGTTCCAGACCTCAATGGTGCCACTACAGGTGCCACAGCTGGGAACAGCGGTCAACAAGGAAACACCTCAGCTGGCCGCAAAGGAAAGTTCCGGACTGTAGCCCAGCGTCACAAAGAACAACTGAACAATCTCATGACCCAATTGGAGACCACCAGACCTCACTTTGTGCGATGTATTCTGCCCAATAAACATCGTCGGTCCAATGAATTCGACAATGCTCTCGTGCTCGATCAGCTGAGATGTAACGGTGTCTTGGAAGGCATCCGTATTGCACGCGCTGGTTACCCGAACAGGCTTGAATTCAGTGAGTTCTGTCACCGTTATCATCCTCTGGCTTCGGAGCCGGCTGGCGGCACCACTCAGCGCTCATGTTCGGCAGTGCTGGCCAAGCTCCATCTCGACCCCATATCTTACAAGGTTGGTATGAGCAAAGTATTCTTCCGGAATGGCGTTTTAGCTGATCTAGAAGATAGGCTGGATCGGTTAGTACAACAACAAACACTGGCCGTGCAAACCTTAGCTCGAGCTAAACTTGCCCGCAGGCGGTTCCGTCGAGAAATGCACCGCCGTGAAGCCACTGAATTGCTCGCTCGAACATTCCGTCGCGGTGCTGCAGTGGCTAACGATCCCTGGTGGCGACTGTTGGTGGCCCAACGTCCATTACTGGCCTCCGAAGGGAATATGGACTCCAGTAGAAAGGACATGCGGATCTCGAAACTTGAGATGACAATTCGGAGCCTTCGAGAGAATGTTGCAAATTTGCGTTCCGAGACTGATGTTCTTCGGCCTCAGGCTGCTCATACAAGTCAGCTCACTAGACAACTCGCCGAAACTCGCGAGGAACTCGAAGCCACGGATAAAGTGCGGGAAGACCACAAGCGAGCGCTTGAAAAGGCCCGTTCCGAGCACTCCCAAGCTATTGAGGCCTTGAAACAGCAATTGGAGGACCAAAAGGCTCATGGCGAGGCCGAAATCGAGAAACTCAAGGCGGATACCGGTGAACTGGATGGGGTGCGAAACCAACTTGCTGCTCTGGAAGCGTCTTATCAGACTCTGCAAAAACAGTACAAGGATAATCAAAGGCAAAACGAGACCTCCCAGAAGATGCATGAGGGCTTCCAGAAGCAATATGAGGAGCTCCAGAAGAAGTACGAGGACCTGCAGAAGCAGCATCAGGCCTCGGCTAACATCCGCAAGGAGTCAGATACCAAGCAAAATGTGTTAATTGCTGAGAAGAGGGGCCTTGAGGAAAAGCTTGAACAGCTCGAGAGCAGCCATCAACAGGAGCTTCTGAAGATTAATACCCAGCATAAAAGTCTCCAAACCGATCACAAGAAGCTTCAAGATGATCATCACAGTCTTGAATCACAACAAACTCGCCTGGAGTCTCAGTTCAAGAACCTCCAAAGTGAATACAAGACTGTTCAAGGCCAACACAAGGCTCTTGAAGGAGAATACAAGACACTGCAAGGAGAACATGAGCCCCTAAAAAGTGACTACGACGTGCTCAAGAAACTCCATAGAGACTTGCTGGCGGCCCATAAACATTTGAGTTCCGAGATGGAAGCTACCAAGAGCCAGCCAGCCTCCGAAGCCGTTCAAGCCGAACTCACCGAGCTAAGACAGACTGTGGACAAGCTCCGGAAGGAGTGGAATGGGTTGCAACGAACTGCTGATGCCCATACCAAGCTTCTAGGCGAACATGAGGCTCTTGACCAGCGCTTCCAGCAGCTACAGACCCAGCACAATGCTCTGAAGGAGCAATCTAGCCACCAGAAAACAGCTCTTGATGAAGCAGAGGACAAGTATAAGCAACTACAAGCGGCTGGGGCCTCCACCGAAAAGCTCCAGGCCACTCATGAGAGTACTCTGCGGTCTCTGAAGTCGCTCCAAACTACGCATGATACCACGCTCAGTTCGATGAAGCAGCTCCAGAAGACTCACGATGATACTGTGAGTTCGATGCAGAAGCTCCAATCGACCCATGAAACCACGCTCAGCTCCATGTCCACATTGAAGAAACAATATGAGCAAACCCAAACCGGATTCAAGAAGCTCGAGGCTGATCATCGCGACCTCCAGAACTCTCACCGTGACACGTTGAGTGAACTCAAGAAACTCCAGCGTGCGTATGACGACGTTCAGACCGCCTACAAGACTCTCAAGACTCAATATGGTGAGCTGGACCAGTCCCACAAGAAGCTTCAAACGGTACACGAACGGGCCAGCACCAGCCACGAGCGTCTCCAGGCAGCTTATGAGAAGCTCCAGGCAGCCCATGCAGCCCTGGAAGAGGAGTATTCGCACAAATTATCTCCACTTCAACGCCATAGCCACGTCAAAAAGTCGCCCGCTGAAGACATCGAACTTGATCTTACCGATGCCAAACACGACCTGGCAGCGGCACGGGCTCGTGTGGAGGAGCTGGAGCGTGAGATAGCAAGCCAGACTCGTGAACTAGCCCAGTTGCCGATGCTAAGACAGAAAATTGAGCGAGTCCAGCGCGAAAAGGCCCAGCTCGTTGATGAACGGTCTAAGGTGATGTTCAGCGCCCAGGACCAGCGTGCTCGGAGCCAGGAGCTCGAAGTCGAACGCGCGAAGGCAGCTGAGTCCAAGAAGTTGCAATCGGAGATTCGAGTGCTTAAACTTCAGGTGGTGCGGTCTGAACGTGATCGCAAGGCGTTAGAAGCCCAGCTCCAGAGTCTCGATAAGGGCAACGGGGGTATTTCACAGTCGTCAGACCTGGAGAGGAAACTTCGGGCCGCAGAGCTTGCCAAAGTCCAGCTTCAGACGCAAGTTCAGCAACTCCAGACCCAATTGTCGATGGTACGCGATGCTCCAAGTCATCGCAGACTGCCCAGCGCTCCTCGAGCTGCCGATCCCGAGCTGGTGGTTCGCAAACGCGATGTTCCGCGTGCACTGCGCGTGATTTCCAACGATCGGCGAGTCAGTGAACAGCTGGATGCTTCTAAAGTAGCCGAAGAATCTGAGGGTAATGTGGATGTTGCCGAATCGCTTCAAATGTGGCGACGAAGGGCACAGAATGCGCATGTGGAATTGGAGAAGGCAGAACTGGTGGTTGCTGCCGCTGTCCGCAATGAGGAGCACGCCCAAGCACAGTTGGCTGAACTTCGTGAGCGAGCTAGCCGCATGGAAGGCACCCACACCCAAGAGATTGGAAGCCTTCGTGATGAACTCCAGACAGCCAAATCCCAACTTGCCGATCTGGAACTGGAGCTCAGTGTGAGCCGAGAAAATGCCAACTTTATTGCTGAACTTGAGGCACAGGTGCGTTCCTTGAGTACCACCATTGGTGAGATGCAGGGAGACCGTGACCGCCTTTTGGCAGACAAACAGCGCCTGGAGAAACGCCTGGGCGAAGCTGCAGACCTAAGTGACCGTCCTAAACGTCTTGCTGAGCAGTTGGCAAGTGTACAGCGTGACATCAAAGCTCAACAGAGAGTGGCAGATGATCTCCGCTGGCAAGTTTCCCGTCGGGACCGCCTTGTAGAACAGCTCAAGCATACTGTTGCTGATGGAGATGCCCGTGAAGAAGAACTACGTGAGCAGCTTGACCATCTCCAAGCCGCCGAGTCTGCCAAGGACTTGTCGCTTCGCCGAGCTTCTCGTGAAGCTGCGCAGGCCCGCCAGCATGCTCTGATGCTAGAACGCGAGCTCGATGCATATAAACAGCAGAGGCACACTCCGGCATTTGTTTGATCAGTTAAACTCACGTTGGAGCTTTTTTTAGTTGCATAATTCCCCGATGTCAATCTCGACTATTGCTAACCCAGTTTGAGGTTGATGTCGAGAATATTTAGGAGATGGTTCAGGCCTTTGACAATTATTCGAAGGCCCGATCATAGTTTAGACTATACCTTCTTTTTTATTGTGTAAAAGGGTTGCATTGTGTTGGTAGGGTATTTTTGGAGGCATATATATGTTGAGAGTGAAGTGCCATGTGTTTAGATTTATTAAATCGATGTTGCAAATAAGATATGGGTAGGTGGGTACTAGGGTGGATGCAGAACCTCATGATTTAGCAGAAAAACAACCATGGGACTCAGTCTACAGGGGTAGATATGTAGCAAAAAGTGAGGCCGGATTATTGGGGCAATACAACTACTAATGGATTTACTAGGATAGTATCGTAATAATTCAGCTCAAGATACCAAGACACACAGCCATGGTACTGTCTTTTAATAGGCCTATTCAGCAGGGGAAAGGATAACTTGGGAGAATCATCGCAAAGACCCAAACTAATACTCAGAGATAGCCCTCAGCTCTTCCAAAACAATAGAATAGTATTATGCTAACTTATCATCCATAAATAGCCTACTAACACACAGCAGAACGGCCAAAATGTAATGATCCACACACCCCTAAATACCTAATAGGCGGTGCGAGTAGGTGATACTTGTGACCGAATACTCATGCGGTTTTCGTGGTTATGTGTAGGAGTCGATGGCTGCTGGGACTGCCCAGCAAAAGAAATATTCGGAACATCACCCAGAAGCGTACGCAGATATGCTTCAACCTTTAGCGTAGAGCCATAGTCTGCCGGGGTCCAGCCCTCGGCATTCGGCGTTGAACCATCTGCTCCTCGGTCTACAAGGGTGCGGATAATTTTAACATGACCACGAGCAGCTGCTATGTGGAGGGGCCTCGAGCCACTAGCATCGGCGAGCTCGATATCGGCACCAAAGTCCAGCAGCAAATTCACGCATGGGTCATGACCTTCCTCTACAGCAACCATCAATGCAGTTTTATATTCAGCGTTTCGCCAGTCCATACTCCGCTGGATGTGCTGGGCCAGATAATGCAACGCATGCTCGTGGTTCTGAGACGCTGCCAAATGTAAGGCAGTAGATCGATTATGGCTCAATGAAACTTCATGTCGGTCATGCCCTTGTGAAATCAGGAGTTGGCAGATGTGGTAGTGCCCATGATAGGCCGCATAGTGAAGACTTGTCCAGCCATTGGCGGGATCAGGATTCGTGAGCAGCCCGGGATGTCGGTCAAGAATCACGCCCACAGTTGCCAGCATATTGCGCACAATTGCTTCACGAAGACGCCATGATGGTTCTTCCACCGCTTCCGGTCCAAGATTCACCCCTGCTAAATGTGGATGGTTCCCCCCCGCATCGATCTGTGGATGCGCCATGGATGTGCGCTACTCCACATCTGCATAACCATGAGATAGTCACGCGAATGACGACTCACCCGATGACGTAACCAGTGGGCTGGTAGAGGGGACAAGTGGGTGAATCCAGCCGCGCTCATAAGTGCACCTAGGCGTGAACCCAGGCGCCCGGAGTAATAGAAGCTAGTTCTTGGGTTTGGTTGTTGTAGCCCGAAAATAATAGATTTGGACCATACAATTATTGGTTCAGGCAGTGGTAGTTCCGGAATGGTGGCATTTCGAGCTTCATTACGTACTTCTATTTTTAGTGGGGCATGCAGGAGGCGCAGACCAATTGCGGCTCCCACGACTGGTGCCAGACACCCAAGTCAGTGGATTCATGATATCCCAATACATTTAATAGAAATTGAGTATTACAGACTTGTAGCTACCTCGAAGCAGTCTTGAGTAACCCCTCACAGACCCCGCGATCAAGCAAGTGGACGGCCCGAGTTCCTCGAATGACAATTTCATGCCGTAAGCGAACGCACATTAAAAAAGCCAGACTATCAACGCCTCGTCGGCCGTGCTGCGTGAGCCATACAAGCGGTCTTTATACCCCATATGAAGCTTGTATATGCCCTAGCGGTATGCCTGTCGTGGCTTCAATTAGCCCAGGCAGACCAACGGCTGGATGCCATGTCGTTGGTGCCCTGCATGAACAGTGACGGCCTGACGTCGACAAAGTTCAACTTTACCTTTGATCGCAAGTCAGGTACGATCGACTATGACGTCTCGGTAAATGTGGCATTCTCAGGCTATGTGTTTGCTGATATTGAGCTGTGGATCTATGGACTGAAGGCAGTTACAACGCGTCTGGACCCCTGCAGCTCAGGCAGTGCTCTCAAGCAACTGTGTCCAGTTAACACGGGTAAGATCGAGATCCAAGGCTCTGAGACGCTTAGTAGGAGTATTATCAAGGAGATTCCTGGAATCGCTTTCCAGGTTCCAGATTTGGATGCCTATGCCATTGCCAAGGTCCGTAGCCGTAACAGCACGGAGGCACTTATGGCATGTGTTCGCATCGAGCTGTCCAATACCAAGACTGTGGAGCAAACAGCAGTTAAATGGGTTACTGCGTGTCTAAGTGGCCTGGGACTGTTGATTTCGGGAGTTCTTGTGCAGTTCGGCTCCTCCGTAACTGCTCAGCACATTGGAGCCGCCTCGATGCTACTCTTCAACTACTTCCAGAGCATGGTCCTGCTGGATATGGAGGCCGTGGAACGTGTTCCACCCATTGCTTCCGGATGGGCAGAAAATATTGCCTGGAGTGTTGGGTTGATTTACACCTCATTCATGCAAAAAATCTTCCGTTGGTACGTTCAGGCCACTGGAGGTGACCCTGCTACTTATAAGATATACCACACAAAGCCCGTTTTGCCGCAGAGACTTGTGAAGCGAGCAACACAAGCGGCTGGATCGGTGATCCCGCCTCGAGTCGCTGATTATATGTCGTGGACAGCTCAGCAGGTTGTTGATGGTGTAGGTAAACTCTCTGGCAGTCAATATTCGTCGCTATCAAAACGCTACAATACTGCAGCCCAAGAAGCGTATGCCCAAAGTACGAATCTACTCGTGGTGTACCGTGGGATCAAGCGTGCGGCTTGGAAGATGGGGATTGAAGAGACATCGGCAGTATTGACAACATTCACGATATTTGTGTTCATCTGTGTTTGCGTTGCTGTATTGTTCCTCATTATCTCCGGTATCATGTTTATTGTGATTCGCGGTGGTACCCCTTCGGCAAACGCATCGAGGATGAAGCAACGTAGCTTTGCCAATGCGAGATACCTGTTCCCAGTGATGTCTCAAATCTTGAAGGGAACACTTCTTCGACTGCTGTATGTGGCATTCCCCTCAATTATGGTGTTCTCTATGTGGGAATGGATCCAGCGCGATTCTGCTGGTGTGATTGTAACTTCGGTGGTGATGTTTGTGCTCACGCTCGTGGTAATCCTCTTCAATCTTGTGCGGATGTTTTTGATTGGAAAACAGTCCCAACGAGAGATGGGAACGCCAGAGTACCTACTTTATGGCGATGAACGCGTCTTGAATAAGTATGGGTTCCTTTATTCGCATTTCAACTCCAAGTACTACTACTTTAGCGCGGTGTTCGTTGTGTACAACTTTGTTAAGGCATGCTTTATTGCATTCGCTCAGTCCTCAGGTCAAACACAAGCACTCGCCATTTTCATCATTGAGTTGGCCATGCTGGTCCTGATCTGCTACTATAAGCCGTTCTTGAGCAGAGCCATCAACATTATTACCATCGTCACCCAGGTTATTATGACGTTAAACGCCATGTTTTTCTTATTCTTCTCGAATCTCATGACCCAGCCACTGATTGTCAACGGTGTCATGGGGGTGATTTTCTTCATCCTTAATGCCGCATTCACATGCGTATTGTTGATTTACACTGCGGTATACGGCTTGGTTTGCTTTATTGGCCGCTCCTCCACTCGTGCCAACAAGGATCACCAAGTCACTGACGACCGTCTCTCGTTCATTGAAGAAAAGGTAGACTTCTATCCTGATCGTGCCAACGAATTAACTGCGTTGGGAGAGGCTGCTCGTGCCGATCATGACCCTTCGGCAGCCCCTGAGGAGAGCCACAAATGGTTTGATAGGGATGAGTCTGATCCTCGCAACCCATTTGAGCCTCAAGTGCCGGGTGCAACCATCCGCAAGTCTGTCACATCTTCAAGTGGGGACAGGACACGAACCATGTCGTCAACAGCAGAAAGTAGCATGAACACACCTGCGTTCAACAACCTGTATACCGGCAACGGCCATCGTTCTGCTGATTCTCGAACAGAATTTGTCGACCAGCATTACCAGTCGGACTCTGCCGAAGCATTGGTCAATAGCAACCACAAAGATTACGGGTCGAAGAAGTGGTATAAGTTCTAACGAGGCCATGGGGTAATATTATTTTGTTGTAACGTTAAGCATTTCATGTGAGATATTCTATATCATACTGGGTTAGCAGGTGTACTATTTAAACTCATTGCAACATTCTTTGGGACTGAAGGGCTGCTGCTTGAAGTTGGCTCAGGGAGAGCTAGAGCTCGACTCAGGGCATCAAATTCCCATGGTAGGTAATTTTCATCGATGCGAACATGCGCCAAAGCGTTCACAATCACATTTGCTGCATGCCAAGGGGTAAATAAGTCACTATCAGTATACTCATAGTTTTCGTCTGGATCCACATCTCGAGCCCAGGCATGTGTATCTAGACTAACCCCCCCTCTTAATAGGAAGTGTTTTAGATTAAGTGATTGCAACATGGCATCTGGGGTATGGAAAATGGGAATGTTCTTCACATAGCGGAGCCCTTCCATGGCCCCGAACGACTTGGCTTGGTTAGAGGCTATCAGTGGTAAAACTGGAACCGGATCAGAGCAATTGGATGCATTCTCACAATGGAAAAGCCCCCCCACTTCAGCTTCTGGTGAATATATTGCCATATTCCTCTGCGCATAGCGCTTCCGGCGCGCAGCTTCAAAACACATCCCCTCACTCAAACAAAACGGCTCATTCCACATGAAATTCGAGTCCCGTACGGTAACAAAAAATTGAGATATATCCACAACTCCTCCACGACAATATGCGACCTGCCAGTGGTGTAAAAAGGGTAGTCCATAAGACACTCGACGATATATCCGAAATCCGGAGAAGCCTGCTCCAGCGAGTCCAGGAGGATCTGTAGGATTGCATAGCCGGTCATACTTTTCAGGGAATACCCATGTGCCCCCTGTAGCTGATACCAATGATACAAACAGTTGCCACGGCCACAGTTCCAACAGGAGGCGCATGAAATGAGGTTAGGCAAATTAGGATCCACCGCTCCTGTTAACGATATGCTTTAGAATTCTACCAAACTCATACTTCTACTCATGTATGGGAGTATAATATATTGCCCCCGTTAATTATCATGCACTACAGTATTTCTCACCTCCAATCCACCATTTGATTTAGGACACAGTTCATGGAATTTTGCTGTTGAACATATACGTAAAAGGTCAAGCATTCCTGGGTTTATGTGACGTACAGGTGATAGGAAATTTCGCGCGCCATTAATGACTATGCTCTGTATTTCCTACTTCCAGCCCCCTCCGAGTATTAGGATCCAGTGTACCCAAAGCGATGCAACTCAACGATTTCATAATTAAAATACTCCATAATTATGATTCACATCACATGTAAGTGGCAAGGAGTCATATGCACCATCAATTATGGCGCGCTATTACGCCTCATTTCGAATCACTGCGAGCCTTTTAGGAATAACAGGTTTCCCATACATTAAATTGATGTGGCCCCATCATGTGAACCAAATGTGATCTATAAACATTCAAAGACGCACATCCTGTTAATTACACGTTGCAGCTCGTTCCTCCCTGTAAATCATTCTACCCAAATTCTTGTGAACGTAATAGAGGGTTTAAAATTTATACATATGTACATCCGTCTTCATGTGTTGCTATTATCGTTTCCTACTGTAGCCCACGCATCTAAAGACCCTTGTAGGATATTGGCGTCGACTTTAATGTCAAAATCAAGCATGAGGAGAAGTGAGACTTCCAGCTTTGCCAAGTCTCGTTTCTGGACACCTGCTGTAATAGCATATCTATTCATGGGGTATAACACGTCCTCAATGAATTTAGACGCGACCACGAATGCGGCACAAAATAATCGGTACACATTCAATCTAGTAACTGGGATAGCTTGACGCTCCACTGCCAACTGATAGATCAACCGGCCTGCCGTCAAATAGGTAGCAGCACTCGATCTACAGTATCGATGATGTCGTTCCAGATACTGCTCGATAGATAATTTCGGCACCTCCTTTAGCCAGAAGCTGCGGTAAAGTTCACTTGCGGTTTCTTCTGTTGTAATTATGATACCGGGATCGTCTTCAATAATGGCCTTCTCGGAATCGGGGCCAGAAAGGCCAGAGATTCGCGTTGATGGGCGCAATTTACCCACTACCCAAGCTGCTTCTTCTTGGGCTTCTTCATAGCTCGGCCTTCTGCCATCTCGAACTCCCTTGACCTCCTCATGGATATCAAGTAGTTTCTTGAGCATTTGTGCCACTATATTGAGAGCCACAGCATCATCTATCTTGTCCAATTCATTCTCCATAAGAGGGGGGTCGTGTGAGAGATGAAACTAAAAGTCACATCCGATGCAGCTATATTGCGCATACAATTTAAGCGAGTTTCGAAAGAGTAGGAGAAGAAGAACTTCACTATGTAGAGACCAGGAAGATATGCTTTCCTTAGATTAATCTAGTAGATACGGAAAGAAGGACCCATCGTGGACTTAATCACGAGGGAGCCAACGTTCTGCCAGTGCTTCTTCAGCAGCGACACGAGGAAGTTCGACGCCAACATAATGTGCTGGGTGATCTGGTCCTCCTCCATCTCAACGTGGCCAATGGCCACGGCAAGGCAGAGCACCTTCTTGAGCTGGAACTTGATGGTCGACTTGACCTCAGTCACCTTGGAGCCCAGATCCTCGCTGTGCGAGACGGGCGTAGGGAACTTACCAGCCTTAGACAGACCGGGGCCCAACAGACGAGGAATCTGCTTGATCAAAGCCTCGGAAGCAACGAAAGCATTGTACTTCTTGGCAAGCTTCTTGATCAGCTTCTTGTTCTTGTTGAGCTTCTTGAGGTCATCCACAGACATGGAGTCGACACCCACAGACTTAGCACGGTCGCAGTCAACGGCGTCACCGAACACGCACACAGTCATGTTGGGGCGGGGAACAGCAGGCAGCTTGATAGTACCCGAGAAACGCTTGTCACGCTGGGGGTCGTAGTTCTTCAAGCCGATCTGCAGCTCGATGGTCTCCAGGAAGTTACGCTTCTTCTCCTGGGACTTGACGAGGACCTTACGGACCTCCTCCTTGACACCAGCACTCGTAATTTTCGACGACATGGTCTTCCAATCTAGTTGGTGTGTACGAGAACTGTGTGAAAAATCCGCGACCCTCGCTCGATTACACTAATCCGAGGCACGTGACATCATTTACGCACTAATTATTTGATAACGTAAGTATATTACATGCCCTGGGCCCTGCCAACATGTAGTACTTACGCACAACAGCAAGGATAGGTGGTATGTATGGCAGCGAGTTTCCATTAGTGAAATTGCCTGGGCATGCTATCCATTAATTAATTAGAAAAATAACTTTGCCGTGGGTTCAATGGTTCTCGGTTCGGACCTATTATGTACCCCACATTAGTATTACACGTATTTCCCCGTGCGACTGGGGTGAACGTAGACCTATTCATACATGAGGTCATTCTTCCCGATTTTCAAGGCGTCTACGTCTTCGTCTGAGCGCTGGCTGCTTCGACAAGCCAAAGACCCATTCACTCGGCAGGCCAAAGTTGAACAGTATAAGTCGCGGGCGGCGTACAAGCTCAAGGAGATCACCCGAAATCACAACATCTTTAAACCTGGACAAACAGTAGTAGACTTGGGGTTCGCACCAGGGAGTTGGAGCCAGGTTGCGTTTGAAAGTACGCGTCCTGGTGGCCGGGTCATTGGTGTGGACATGCTATTTGTTGAGCCCCCTCAGGGAGTATCGGCTATCCAGGGAAATTTCCTTGATAAGGGGGTGCAGGATGAGCTGAAACGCATGATTGCCAAAGGCAATCTTGAAAGGTTCAAGTCATCTCTATCAGCCAAGCCCCCAGATCTCCCCAATGCTTGGAACCTTGACAAGAACGACGCTGAAGAAGATCAGGAGGAACGTGTACCCTCGATGCGGCGAGCCCGTGAGTCCCAAGCGGACGTTGTGCTAAGTGACATGTGTGGTATTTTACCTCAGACCAGTGGATTCTGGATGAACAGTGTTAACACCCCTTACGACAGGCTTGCGAATACAAGTGGATTGATTGTCAAAGATCACGCTGAGAGCATGGTAAGTACCAGATTCGTTTACTCTTCTGTGAGATTTGGAAAAAGGACTAACAAGACCAGGTTTTATGTGATGCCGCCCTCATGTTCTGTATCGGATGTCTCAAAACTGGCGGAAGCTTCGTGTGTAAGTTTTATACAGGAAGTGACGACCGTGAGCTCGAACAGCGCTTGAGGCTAGTATTTAAACGTGTATGGCGAGTTAAACCTTCTGCGACACGTAAGGAATCGCGTGAAGCATACTTTGTGTGTCTGCGGAAGCGGGCGAAGGTCCAGCCTGAACACGTCTTCCCTGAGCTACTCTGAGCTCAGTTTTAATGGAATGGATTCTATTTTGAATTCACATTTATTGTATATATTTATTAACACTACCTTTTGGTGTACTTTGGGCCACACTGATATAGGTGTCAATGGCGCGTAATTAATATAGTGTTAAGCATAACCGTATAATTATACATAATATTTATACCCACACACTGCCTAGATCAGTGCGTTGTGGTCGGTGAATGCGCATCGTTGCCCAGAGATTTGTGGGAAACAGGCGTAAGAATGCTCCTCAGGGCCGCACCGGCCACCAACCGTGGCTACAGGCCATGAATATGCCTAACGGGCGAGTAATGACCAAATATTGGCCTGTGCTGGCTCAGCTTGATCAGTTGGACCCAGCGCGGATCCAGAGGTTTAGAGACTCTGTGAAGCAAGGAGACAAGTCAACTATAGTCTCAAGTTGGCGACATATTGCATATTCCAAGTATACAAGACCTACCATCGAACCACAGTGGCGAGCGCTGGCCGCTCGTCATGGAGCATATGGCCCACCTATTTTAGGATCTGCCATAAGAGACTTTGGGAAAATAAAATTTGGGCTATTGAAGCAATGCTGGGATCCTCAAAGAGCTGGATCAAGCCCCGTTTCGGCGTTTACTTTACCTCGACTGGTTCATTTCTTGGGTACCCAAGGTAGATGGTATGATGGCCTACAGGTATTAAGAGGATGGCAAGAAAACGCTAAAACCCCCATACAACGGCAAGGAGTTCAAATGGCTGCAAATGCTCTTCTGTTGACGCCAGAGTTCTCGTGGACCAAGGTGATTAAGGTGGTCAAGGCCGTGCCCGAACTGAAGTTGCATCCAAGAGTGGCCTTGAGACTTCTCACACTACCCACAGGGAAACAACCAACTGTATTGAATAACATGATTAAGTACCGAACGCGGTTGGCAACAAGGGGCATGTCTAGCTTCTTACGAACTGTGTGGACCTCGAGTGATGCTGGAGGTCGGTCAGTGGCTCGTGCCGCACAAAACACATTATTACCCCCTCGATTCTACCAGTTTCTTGTTATACAACTCACGAAGTTGGGGGATATTGGCACACTGGACGTGATTTTCGACCAATTTCTGCCGCGACTAGGTGCACATAACAAGGGCTTGGTACTCCATCTACTCTTCATACGGCTTCTAGGTACAGAGGGCGTACGTGCTACATCTCCAGTACTTAATTGGTGGGGAGCTGGTCGGCTGCCTGAGAAAACGTGGATGGCAATGTTTCGACAATTTCGGTATACTGGCAGACCTGATAAGTGCGAAGAAACGCTCCGATACGCGCTGCAGCAGTATCCTAAATTGACCTCTCCGTTCGTGGGAGAGTGGTTGTCATTTGTGGCCCAATTCTACAATGCTCGCGTGTACCTGCAAGCAATTATTGGGGTGATCCCTGAAATTGAGCCAGTCTTGCATGATCTTGAGGTGCTGGACACCGTTCGCGACTGGCCAGCTGATGAAGGCATACAACCACGTATTCTGCTTTCGCCAAACCACCGCCGTTTTCCTGTTGACGACCAAGTAGGTGATGGACGTCGGGGAGGCCGAGGGGGGATCGACGAGTCATGGCTTAGCATTACGTATCGGGCAGTACTGAACTGTGTGGAAGAACCCTATGAGGTGTTGAACCTCTGGAATGCATATGTTCGCTATGTTATCGGACATGGTACTCCCAAAATTACATTAACTGTGGTTGACCAGTTTGTGCTAAGACTCGTGGCACTCCGAACTGTACGTAGTGTCGGAATTGCCGAGCATATCTTCAATGAAGCGCTGGATAAACTTCCTCTAGTAGCTGCAGCGAACGGTAGACACAACTGCCGATCACTAGAAGCTTTATGTGAAGCATTAAGCCATCCTGTGCATGGTGATATCTCCCGTGCTGCTGTGTTGGTTTCTAAGGCCTTTGAAAGCGGGACTGTAGCAAAGCGAGGGCGTGCTCTGGAACCTCTAGTATCAAGACTTGATCCTCAACGACAGAAACTTCTCACAAAATGGGCACTTAAACATGGTGCTGTTGTTAGTCTGCCATAACCAATGCGTATAGTAAACCAGCACTTAAAGTACAGTTCAGGAACATTTGGGCATTTCAAGAGCCCAAAAGGCTTATTATATATTTCTACAGAAGGCAGGTTGATAATTAGGCAGTTTTATTGTGCTAATTTTGCCATCATCAATTACTGGGGCTTTTTCTGCGATAACATTCGAATCATCCCAAGAATGCACCTCCAGCAATCACAAGGTTACGAGGTGTAAACTGAACTGTGTACACCGGAGTACGTTTAGTGTGGAATACCGCAAGGTGGTCAGTAGTGGCTACAATCTCTCGCCTTCTCTTGAATGTCTGATCCGACCCTCCAGCGGAAGATGAGCCTTGATTCGAGCCCGTACTAGCTGCTGAACTCTTTGTAGAAGCCGGAGTATCGGACACACCAATATCGACGGTATCTTCAGTTGTGTTCCGTTTGACGTCCCAAACACGAACTGAGTTGTCTGCAGCTCCGCTCACTAGGACCTCGCCACCCATAGAAAACGACAGCGAATAGATAGAAGTACGACCGTGGCCACGCATCATTTTGACGCGGCGACCTGAGCCAATATCCCACAGAATAATTACAGCATCCTCTCCAGCGGTGGCCAGCCACCGGCCGTCTGGACTCACTGCTAGAGCTGTGACTGGCGAAGCATGACCCACGAACACTCGCACACAGCTGCCTTTGGCCACATCCCACATACGAGCTGTTTTATCGCTAGATCCAGTGAACACGTACGTGCCATTGGGATGAAACTCTACCACATCAACGTCGGACATGTGGCCTGCAAAGATACGCAACGGGTAGATGTGATCACAACTCCATAATCTTGCTGTCTGATCATGACTAGCTGTAGCAAAATAGTGCCCAAACGGTCCATAAGTCACATCCCATACCGGTTCAGTGTGGCCTTTGTAGGCAACAAGGGCAGTATGTGTATCTAGTGACCATAAACGTACAGTAGTATCTTCACTAGCACTGAGCAGTGTTCGGTTATCAGGGGCAAAACTGAGGCCATATACAGCACCTGAATGGCCAATAAGGCGTTCTTGGGGTTCGGTGTCGCCCTTGAGCGACCATAACTGGACATATGAGTCGGCGAATCCAGCAGCGGCCAGTGAAAGGTCGCGCGAGAACTCGATGCAGTTGATCTCATCGTAAGTATTGTGGAACGTGTACATACACACAGATGGTAGGGAACCCCCTAAATTCTGCCCCGAAGTAGGGGCCATTGGTAACCTGTTCTTGGCATCAACAATCTTGGCGATCTCCGCATCCACATCGACAGGGCGAAATTTGGGCCTTGGAAGAACTTCTGGGGCAGGTGAATCATTCTCTGGTTTCACAGATTCCTCAAAAAGAGGTGCAAGTGGTTGTCCATCTGGTTGGGGCTCGCTTTTGTCGCGGTAGTCCAACATTTGGCGCACCTCCTTGTGGTGCTCAGGTTCGAGAGGCATACGGCCTAATCGGACAGGCTGCTTGTTAGCTTCAGGATCCACCTCATCACCTGCACCGGCATCAACTCCTGATCCGGCCCCCAAAGGTGTTAAACTTCCCTGAGACACCGCAACCTCGAAATGTTGGTTAATGACCCGGATAACTGTGGACCCTCCCTGGGCTTCGATAGAGTGAAGAAAGTGGAGTAGCAAATCGAATGCTGTTGGAGAAAGACGGAGTGGAGTACGTTTCTTAACGAATCGCTGGGCAAGCTCGTTCTCGCTCACGTGTTCTCGCAACCGGAGGGCCTGCAACACCTGGAGATCCGAGCCATGCATGAGCATATGATCTTGAGAGAAACTTTCGAAGAACTCACGAGCCATTTGAGGTTCGTCAAGGTCAAGCAACTCGAGATACATATGAACAAACAGTGGGTAAAGAACCCGACTGAGCTCAGGCTGGTACATATCAAGACTGGCTTCTACCCACTCTTTGAGCATCAGGTACGTCTTAGCATACGAATCAGGGCCAGATGCAGGCGTAGGAAGAGCTACGGAACCTGTGGTAACGCCGGTAGCGGATCCCGCCTGGGGAGTTGTTGCACGACTTGACTCGAGTCTTAGCATTGCCTCGGTGCGCGAGTAACCCTTTTTGTGCAGAAACTCGAGCACAATACGATTAAGCTCATCGAGGCTCAATAGCTGTTGCCCACGTCGATCAGACATTGTGATAACGATCGAAAGTGCCGGCTCGATTAACACTGACGCTTCACGTTGCTGACACACCCAGGGCGGTCGTAGTGATGATCGTGTAGTCGACGATATGGGCTTGTTAGATTGGAAAACGATTGAATGGAGGACAGAATTAGACTCTGGCACGTGTATTACGACTATATAATAGAATATCAGTTTTTACTCATATAACAATGAGTGATGTACATTGATGTGTTAAGAGGGACGGATATGAATGCAATGGAATGGACCAACACGACGGATCTATATAACCTTGAAACCTTATGATTGATTCATTGATTGATTGTGACTTACTTATCTAACTAGGAATCTTAAGAGGACTTTTAATAGTCTAGGGCTAATACTTAATGGGTCTTGGTCTGGTCTTGGACATAGCGATCATAGACTCAATTTAGGGGACAAAGCAGTTTGTCTTCATATTTGCTAGTAACTCGTTCCAAGTACGCACCTGGCCTGACATTAAGAAACCCCTTTTTTGGTTGAAGGGTGTAATGTGAACCGAGGTTCTGGGTAACATGGTGCTTTAAGAACGAAGCTAAAAGCTACAACCAATACACAATCTAAACTGGTATGGAAAAACAAGGTCGAAATCAATTCTCCATCACCAATAACAAAACACGTTAATCGTTGCTGCACCTCAATCCAAAGGTTCGCCACTAAAGGCCACACACAATAAAAAAAACCTACTACGTGAGCAATTGAAAACGAGATGCGTATTTAGGCTAATCATACTTGAAACAAACTCCATCCTGGGCCCATTAGCCATAGCTTCCCCAGTACCTAGCTTAGCAGACATTTGATCAGGCCCCTTTGAAGTGAGCAGGTCGGGGCCATTCTTAGAGGTCTCAGATCGTGACAACACACTCGGAATCAACAACCCTGTGGCCAATTTTATCTATGCTAGCGAATGGACATGTCCTACCATATAACCAGAGGCATTATACAGCCTGCTCAGCGCGTCGGTGTCTGCGTGGCTTGGAAGCCTCTTCTTCAGCCTTCTCCTTCTCAATCTGGGCCACAACAGCATCCAGAACTTCCTCCGAAAGGACTTCCATGGGCTTTCCAGGTCGCATCACTGCAACTTCGACGTTACGGTTGCCAGTCTGCACAACCTCCAGAAGACTCTGTACTGCGAGTTGGATTGTGTCCTTTTCCGACATGTCGTCCTTATACAGCTTCTCAAGGAGCTCACGTACCGTCTTGGACGCACGGCCAATTGCGTTGGCCTTCCATGCAGAGTAGATACCCGAAGGTTCAGTGTGGTACAGTTTGGGCTCACTGCTCTGAGGATCGAATCCGACAATCAAAGTCGAAATGCCAAACGGACGAACGCCACCGCTCTGTGTGTACTTCTGCTGAACTCCAGCCACGTACTTGGTCATGTATTCAACAGTAGCAGCGTCCTCAATCGTCAACCGCCGACTCTGGGCCTCAACACGAGCCATATCAAGCAAAACTCGGGCATCAGCGCTCAACCCAGCGAAAGCAAGTGTCAAATGCTCATCGACCTTGCACAACTTGCTAGGAGTAGTCCGAGGATCTTGCAGCTTGAGAGTGCTGCGACGTTCGCAACCCAGCACTACACAGTCCTTGCCTTTGACTCCTACAGCACATGTACCGCGCTTCACAGCCTCCAGGGCATACTCAACTTGGAACACATGCCCATCAGGGCTGAATACGCTCAAAGCGCGGTCGTAGCCACTCATTTACCCGCCTCTATGTCGTAGTATACGCCTCAAGGTTGAAGGGTGGCGAGAGTAGTCAGCGGATCATAGGCGGGTACAGAGACTCGACGATAGCAGCGCCCGTTAGGAGGCAATGAAGAAAGCTGCGCCAGATCGAATCAACTATTTGGCTCAGATTTCTCAGGCTGTGCCAGTTGAGACTCCCGGGGGTGCCGCTCTAGCTCGGCTTTATGGTCAAACCATGGCAGCTGTGGCACGCAAAAGTGTGACGAGATTGCACCGGCAAACCAAGCGTCAATTCTGTAAAAAGTGCTTTTCCCCCCGTTATTCCTCTATATACCGCCTTGAGGACCTATCGCGGGCCCAGAATAGGCCAGTACTACGCGCAGAATGTCCATGTGGAGACGTCAGGCGCTGGCCCCTCAAGTCGGTAGATATTGATCCTGAGTCTTAAACAATGGAAAAAATGAGAATTAATTATTAGTTTATGATTGCAAGACATAAATACAACGGTAATTGTGAGTTAATCGAGATCGACTGATAATCCAAGTCAATCATATATTTTAGACTATTTTGTCTGGGACCGTTGAGTTCACGTAGAGGTGAATCAGGTCATATAAGGTCAAGGTTATGAATAAATCATAGTCTGCATAATTCAGGATTGCTTGAGATCTACGCCGCACACATTCATACGGAATCGTGTCGCCAACGTAATCCGGAGTAACCACCGTTTATCCGACTGTAGGGCAGGTACATCATCATGGTTGAGGAAGACGTGAGCGTGGTGGACCTCCTCAATTCATTCTCTGTTAGAGCTCGCAAACATTACCAGACTAAGGTAGTGGAACCAGTTCGAGATGGCCGCAAGACTCTCGAGAAGCATCTCCACCGCCTCGATCCCCGCGTTGACAAGGTGCGGAGGCAGCTCAGTAACAGACTTGCTACTATTGACCGCACATTCAGTAAGGAGACAGTTATCACGCGTACCGAAAAACTATGGTTCGCAATCTCGCTCGTTAACATCTTCTACTTTGGGTTTCTGATCGGCCACTATCCGCGATACATGCATGTGGTTTACACCTTCGAATTAAGCTTCTTATTGCCGATCCGATTCTATACCTACCGCAAGAAGGAGATGCAATATTACTTGGCTGATCTATGTTACTTTGTGAATTTGTTGGCGTTGCTTTATATATGGGTATGGCCACAGTCAACGTTACTGTGGATCTCGTGCTACAGTTTCGCGTTTGGAACATTATGCTTTGCCATCATGACGTGGAGAAACTCTCTCGTGTTGCATTCAATCGACAAAACAACGTCGACTTTTATCCATATACTGCCACCGGCAGTATTCCACTGTATCAATCACAGGATACCTGTCGAGTACAAGCTCGAGCGGTTTCCTGCAGCAGTATCCGCCCAAAAATGGCAAAGTGGTCGAGCTGTATTGCAGACAACCTTGGCCTATTTCGTGTGGCAGTCCCTTTATCATTATTTCATCACGATCCAGCGCGCTGATAAGATCGAGGAGGGTCGGGTCACCAGCTTTGAATATATGCGGCGCAAATACAAAGACACTCGTATTGGCCGTTTTGTCAATGGATTACCCGGGTTCTTGCCTGTACTAGCATTTACTATGATTCAATTCGGTTATCAGATCCTAACCATGTTGCCGTGCCCACTGTGGTATCGATATGAGCTGCTAAGTTCCATCTTTCTGACTACGATCTTTGCGGTAGCTTGTTACAATGGGGCCACTTTTTATATTGATGTATTTGGGCAGCGATTCCACAAACAGGTGTATGAGCTTCAGAAAGAGCTTGACGAACTTGTGGAGCAGGAGGCGAGCATTGCTGATGATAGTGCGACATCTTCCTCCTCATCAGGGCCAGATTCATCAACATCATCGCGCAATAAACTATGATACAAGTTATAGACAATGCTTATAGGGTGTATACTTCTTATTTGCTATATCCACATTGATCTTACTTCGATCCCACCATTTCTTGTTTACAGAATTCATTGCACTGGTTGAAGATCGAGGCCTGCTCTGCAATATCAGCTAGCCGATCAATGACGGTTTTGTTTCCCCTACTGAACCCATAAATGGTGTAATGCAGTCCCAGATGCTCGCAGAATTCAATGACTCGGGGCTGAACTGCCCGGAAGTTGTGGCGCGGCATTCGCGGGAACAAATGGTGGATCACTTGGAATTGCAAACCTCCATGCACATAATCCAGCCATTCTGGGCACGCCACATCCATAGTTGTCCGGACTTGGCGCTGTGCAAAGCTCTCATCGGGTCCAAGGTCCGATGTTGATTGTGCGAAATGGGACAACGTGATCTGAACATGAACCGGCATCGTGACAATATGGCTCACCATCACAAATACCCACCTTTCGGATGCTGTAGGTAGGAGTTTGTACACGACGATATAAAAGTACCACCAGAAGAAGAAGATCAGGCCGACAATTTCATAGTATCGTAGCCATCTTCCTTTGCCATGCCGAGGACCCAGCCCCCAAAGAAGGTATTCCCAAGATAGCCGGTAGAGATTGAAGCGCCCAAAGCACAGAATTGGATAATAAGTATAGTGTTGAATCTTGAGCAGAGCCCTAGCTACCGCGTCATAACTGAGTAGTTTCTCGTAGTATGTCGAATAAACACTTCCCAGCAGTGTTGTAGAAACCGCAAAGAATGGTAAATGCTGGATATCAGGGTCGTGAACGGGGTCGTTGGTCACGAGATGGTGCACATTATGATTCCGCTTCCACCATCCTAAACTCAACCCCCCAATGAATGAGCCAATTGTAGCACCGATGAGGTTATCAATAAAGTAGTCATGTGTAATTCCAAGATGTCCCGAGTCATGTGCAATGAATACTAATTGATGCCATGCCAGGCCCAGGCATGTGGCACTGAGCCCTAGAACAAGCAGCGACCGACCATGAATAACAAATAGATATACTGATAGGGCAAAGAGAGTGATAATACGTGCCGCTTCACGGGAATATGCCCAATAGTTACAATTGAAATATCCCTTAGCTTCGAGCTCGCGGTGCAGATCGCGGAATTCTCCCTGGATCCGCAGTTGAGTAGCCTCATCAAGCTCTGGGTACTTTTCGAGATCAGCCTGTAGCTGTTTTTGGTTATAAGAATCGATAACATTAGCCTCATTAGTTGTCAGAGATGGGTTGAGCCCACGCGCAGACCGGGCCTCTGCAGCATCTGCTACTGTCCTGGCAGGGTTTCCGGCTGCGATTTCAGAGCGAGACCTGAAATAACCTCCCTGGATTGGGGGAATAAAGTTATGCCAGAGTCCTTCAACACGACCGATCTGAAATGTACGCATTTGCACTAGTGTTGAGTCGCTATGATACACGTCGATCTCATCGCTAGCGTCGCGACCAACCATATGAAAAATCGCCTTATCGCCTCCAGGATGGCGCTTGATCCAACTATTCAGTCGTAAGACGCGATTATGATGGATCACAAGCAAATCACCATCTCGAATTCTAGCTTCAACCTCGTCTCGCGACAATACCGGCGACTCTGGCATTTAGGCGGGTTGGTAATAGAATCTACTGTGTTGGGCGACAACTCCTACCTGAGTCAGCACGCCCACCCAGGCCGCGCTATTATCGAATGATATGAATTATTATCTTACGCATAGAGAGAGCTATGCATAACAAACCGCCACCGCTGCTGACATAGGGCCGACCACTGCTGTCGCTTTAGATACCATGGCCGAAGCTGCCTTGCAATGGGCGGGCGAGAATCCAACTCGAGCTCTAGAGGGCAGCAGATCGCTTTTACACGATGTATTACGATGCAATATCTGTAATGATCTAATGCTGGATCCATACACTGCGTCATGTGGGCACACGTTTTGTGGCCCATGTCTCGCCCATTGGTTCGACCTTCGTCAGGGTCGTATGTCGTGTCCAGCATGCCGAGCACGTGTCACTAGCAAGCCAGTGCCTGCAATTGCGTTGAGACAGCTGGCTTATGCCGTCGTTAAGGCTTATGAGCTTGCTACAGGGTCCAAGGTCGACATTCCTGATGATAATGGTTGTGATAGCAAAGGCCATAAAAAAGAACTATTTGAGAATTTAGCCTTCGGAGGGGCAATCTGGGATGATGAAGAAGAGATATACCGATGCCCTCGGTGCTCACACGAGATCGCTGAGGGGATTTGCTCTGGATGTGGTCTCGAATATCCCGAAGCTGACCCCGACTGGGACGACTCAGATGTTGAAGGTGAAGGACTTATGAGTGTACATGCAGCCGAATCAGAAGACCTTGAGGAGGAGCCTGATTCTGAAGACATTGCATTCATCGATGATGACGATATGGGATATGACTCGGCCTCGGGAGAAGATGAAGATGAAGAAGAACCCCGGCCTAGATGGGGATATCACTCGGGACAACGGCCAAATAATCGCTCCCCAGTTGTTATAGATCTCACAGAGGAGGATGGAGAAGATAGAGCACCAGCACCGCGTAGAACAATGGTGGTGGGTGATTCGGACGATGAGGGGGATGCGGCCAACTCAGATGATATCCAGATCGGCCCCGTGCGCGCACGCACAATTATTGATGATGACTCCGAATAGTATTTTTAAAGACGGTATTTATTTTTCTACAATCTGGAGAACCACCACCGCGAAGGCTTGCTGACGGGACGCAAGTCAATCGGCCTCGGCGCAGTGGCAAACTCGATTCTGTTAACGAGACGACCGATTTTATCGATAGAACATTCGATTTTATCGCCGTTTTGTAACCACTTAGGCTCCGGTTTGAAACCCATGCCCACACCGGCGGGCGTGCCAAGAAAGATCAGGTCACCTGGAAGCAGTGTGGCCCCCTGACTGAGGAAGCTAACAGCAGCCTGTGGGCCAAAAATCATATCTCCAGTTAACTCGGATTGTCGTAGCTCACCATTGACACGAGTGCTCATACGCAGAGCATCCAGGGATCCGGCAAGTTCGGAACTAGCCACGATCGCAGGACCAAACGGAGCCCATCCATCGAACATTTTTGACACATTCCATTGGCCTCCTCCGCGTCTGATCTGCCATTCACGTTGAGAAACGTCGTTGCCCACAGCATACCCCGCAATGTACTCCGAGGCCTCCGTTGGAGAAACGTTGCGGCATGGTCTGCCAATAACCACGACTAGTTCAACTTCGTAGTCAATGGCCCCAGCTGCTTGGGCCATGGGTGGCACGGGGACCGGGTCTGTGGGTCCAGCAATAGCTGTGGACGGTTTGGTGATAAGTACTGGCCACTTGGGTTCAGGCATTCCAGACTCAGCAGCATGTTTCCGAAAGTTCAGGCCAAGGCATCGCACAGTTCGTACCTGTTCAATACCAAGAGGGCTTAGAAGCTTGCTGATTGGCTTTATGGGGCCCCAGGTGTAGCTGCTGAATGGATCTCCGTTAATGGTGCGAGCCTCCCTGGCGGCTGCTGCATCAGTGATGCCCTGTCCAAGCACTGCATCACCTTGCCAGACTTTCCCATCATCACTCTCGAATCGGATCAGGTGAGTCCACTTCATTGTTCAGTTAGCTTTGTGGCATGCTCGGTCAGATGGGGGATCACTTATGTGAATGTGGGGACGATCACCGAATGCCGAATGATCGGTTGAATCTATCAATCATTCCAAGATACCAGATCTAACACTTATACCCTAATTGAGGGCTGGGGAACCTCGGTCTAGGTATACAATTGCCCGGAGCCCTGTTAGGCGTCCTCTCTCGTCAATTGGCCTAAATGCCTTTATACACTACGCATATATGTATACACAATACTTAAATCACTACGCGCATCAGCAGTTAAGCATCTCCGTACCAGTTCCGAGCGACCACTTAGTAACGACGTGATTGGTCATTGAGCGCTTCCTCTATCCTTGCATTCAGTCTAAAAATGTCCCGTGTCCAGGAGTATCAGAAGCTCTTCCAGTCTAAGAAGAATACAGTGCTTTGGATGCGCAGCCCGCGCTCCAAGCTCATTGTGTATCCCTTCTACGCGCTGTTCGCCTACACCTGTGTGGGTGCTCCTCTGTACTACGCCGGTCTGGCGATCTCTGGTAAGACGGAGTAAATGCGCTGTTGGATACTATGGCCCCTGATTCTTTTATAAGACCCCCTTGAGGGGTTCAGAACTTGGTAACTGGCCTAGCGTTAAGGCTTGGATACAGTGGTAAGGCTTGTTATCCAGACAATGCTTTCGAGATCGTATGTTGGTTTTTGCTCAGGATAGCAGTGCGTAATTAGGGCTATCAGGATACCCTTGGCGTCACAATTTAGCTATAGTACCTGGTAATGCTGTCAGGAGTTGGTTTAATGTGAAAGTATCATTGGCCTACTATTCCTGTCTGTATTTAAAGGTCGGCCCCCCACCCTTAATGCACCAGAATATCATTTTTTACTCTTACTTATGTATAAAAAACCTTGTGTTACATTTTATTTAGCTCATTGGTATAGTGCTAACCCACGATCGATATTTCACATATAGTACAGGTATATTGGTACAAGTGGTGCATGTGTGTGTGCTCAGTGATATATATAATCTTGGCGAGACCAAATAGCCACTGCAGCCGCCATTGAGTGAAATGTGTATGCAATAATAATATTAAATATTATTCCTTTTAAGGGGAAAAGTCATTCTTCCAACTGTGTTGAGACATACTGAGTTTTGTCGTATGGACAGACTACCAGCATATATCCAAATGCACTGTAATTCAAATAACACATGAGGAGGAAAGAAGATCATATCAATGTTAGAAGGGCATAATTTCTATGGCAGGTAAGAGTAGTCTTGAAGAGCATAAGCCACGGGTAAAGGTAACAACAGAATCATCAAGCAGGCGAGAGAGCACACGAGCACAACACACACGGGCAGCAGTGATGGAGTACGTAAGCGCGACCAATGGAACATATGTGCATCATATGTAGAGATGGCTTCACGACAACCTTGATCCAAGAAAGATATAGAACCTTATATTATGCCCTATAGTTCCTAGTAAACAAGAATTGTATCGGGAAACTTAGTTATGGAAGTAGCTATACAATTAAGGTGCTCGTCCAATCGTAGTGGCTCTTATCAGCTCGCATACATTCAACACGGGTGACTAAAAAGCTTATTTGGCGGATTCCGACTCTTCTCCATTGTAGTTAGGATTCTAACTGGCCATCATAATAAAATTCAACGTTTAAGTGTACAAATAACATGATAGGTGTCAGCTGTGAACACATGGTGGGGGTGATGTACGATTCAAGGCCCTGCTGACCTAAGCGGAACTATCGTTCGGTGGGGCGACCGGCAAACCACATGAAATGAAATATGGAAGCCAGCTGAGTGGCCGGTCAGTGCCAGAATGGAGCGCTCATAACATTCTTTATGAAGATATCAAAGCCGATATTAAAGGTCTAACAAGTGGCGGATGGAGTGAAGAACGATATAAAGCTCTGGAGGGCTTCCTGTTCGATGAGCTGTCTAACGTTGCACTGTTTGTCAAGTCCAAAATGTTCGAAATAGAGCACCGGATCCGAACGTGTCATGATTTGGTAGAGTCTGCTCGTGCCTCTGGCCCCAATGGCCCGAACGAGGACGAGCAGATGTATCAGTTACATCGTGAGACAGCACGACTCACTGGTGATGTGCAGAAATTAAGCCGGTTTGCCAGCGTACAGTACACTGGGTTTCGCAAATTAATTAAGAAGTATCGACGCCATGCACCTACCGATGTTATGGGGAATGGCCAGAACCTGTCAAGATTTGAGCATGCCATCGAAGATCCTGCATCGTTCGCACATATTGACTTTACCCCCGCTGTTCTCGAGCTGTCACTTTTGTACGATGTTATACGGTCAGGGAAATTTACCCAACCTTCCAGTCCGGCGCCTAAACCCCGGATCAATCAATTGTTACGTTTTGATGCCGACATGCTACGGGTTCCTGCAAACCGCTCACGCAAGTGGTGGGTCCATATAGACCACTTAGTGGAGGTCAAGGTGCTACTATTGCAGCACACAACAATTGTGAGCCATAGTTCTGCTGTCGAATCGACTGCCACTGATATGATATGCCTGGATACGCCTGCGTTAAATGATGCACGGCTACTACGTGATCCTGGGCAGGTGAGATGGTGCCGAAGCTCTGGCCCTGTGTTATTTGCGCCCACTGGTGGTATGCGTGGTATTTCTGTTGCAGAGCTCACTACAGAGCAGCTGCAGCATCTGCTCACAGATTCGGTAACGCCTGCTGATCTGGAAAGCAGTATGGAAGCTCGCGTCACGCTTGGATGGGTGTTAAGTCGTGGAGTACGACCTGTGGTCAGAATATCCTCTCAACGATCGCGATTCCAGGCCCCTGATCTTTATGTTTCACTCGATACAGCGACTCGCGTTGCCCACGATGAGGGTAGTGACAAGACCGTGAATGTGACTAGCAATGGGACAACCAATGGAATCAAAAACGGCATTAGCGACAATAAGACTTCCTACGAGTTCCCATATGCAGTTTTGGAGGTTAGAGCTCTTGAATCGAGCCCATTGATTGCAGAGCTGGATCAGTCACCCCTGACGTTCAGTGTTAGCGACAGCTTCTCACTGTATGCCTACGCCTTAGCTAAATTGCGTCCTCGTGAATTTGCAGTAAGCCCCGGATGGTTGGCTACGCTGGAAAATGGTTACGACATTCGGCGACCTACTGAAACATTGACTACTCACGGACCAACGCCGCACCGCTCCCGCCTGCATCTTCGAGGAAGGAAACCATCGTCTTCTAGGTCTCATACCGGCATTCTATTGGATCCTCCGACTCAACCCCGATATTGGAATGAATTTGATGATGGAGATGAAGCTGGGTCTACTGGAGATCCTTTTGAGGTGGTTGTGGATGTATTTGACCAGTCGCAAAGGCGAGCAGCAGCGGCAGAACGCGTTTCTCGTCCAATGTGGGCAGCTGCCCATGCAGTTAGACGACATGTGCAACGATTATTTGGTCTGGAGACCCCGTATACTTCTCAAGATGACGATCTATCATCCACCTCGGGTTCAACCATGGTGGACAGCCTTGAAGCAGGACAGTACAGTCCAAGAGTTGGGCCTCATGAACCTCCAGATCCTTCAGTGGTATCAGTAAGTAATCGAGATCGCGCTCTGTCATTCCTGATGCTGCTCTGCTTGACCATGTCTGTGGCCATGACGGTGTTTGTTGTGGGTGTAGTTGGGTCAGAGGATATTGGAGAGCTCGCACTAGAAGTGCAGGTGATATTGGTCATTGGTGTGTTCGTTGCAGTCTTATTGAGTGGTGCTGGGGTGTATGTGTATGGTATGCGATCCGATGATGCCCAGGACTGGCGCATCCAGGTGATCGTGCAGGCAGTCTTTTTCACAGTGATTTGCTTTGGAGTCGGTGGCATAGCCATATTGATAGCTCCAGTAACTACAATCGAGACCACACTGTACCGCCAACTACGACGATGACAGCATAGTGACCAAGTTGGCACATGTTGGCGAAGCTGATTCGGCAATATACGTACACAGATGATTTTCATGTCCTTAACTGACATTGGAAATTTCACTTATGCATTTTTTGATTGAGGTTGTGATAGAGAGACTGGACCAACTCCAGATATGACCTCACCTCATAATTATGACGCCAAGAATCGGGATTTCTCGTGGTCCAGATATGTGGTCACAGGTTCATCATGGCTCTACGTAACTTAAAAGATAGTTAGATTTACATTTTGCACAACCCCAAAAGGAGTTACCATAGATGGACATCAACTGGAGAGTGTGCATATATATCATGCGTTTAGCAGACAACAGTGTAATATACATAGGATATATGCGTAGCATATACATGTGCATAGCAGCGTATACAGTGTTGATTTAAGGGACACAGATATGTGCGTAACTACGTAGGAGTATAGGAGGAAGTGCGTAACGTAGGTACTACTGTTATGGATCCCTCGAAATGGGTCGCTGGTGTCGCCCTGTCAGTGTTTTCCGAATCAACATGGCATGCAAATCCAGATAGAGTCGAGCATTTCATTTCATCAGAAGACCCTACGGCTCTGTTCATTACCCCCTCTCATCATGGCGTAGCCGATGGAGCCATCGAGGTTCACGACGCGTTGCCCTCGAATACCGCGCATCCAGTATTAATTCTGTACAAACCATCCGGTGCGTTAGATTTAGAGGAGCCCATGAATGCACAGATCGGCGCGCTGGTCGTGCCTGGTGGCCCTGCCGTCATTGGACTGTTAGCCACGGCTTTGATCCCACTCGTATTACGGCCTGTTGTTGAAACGTGGGGTGGTTCAGATGGTACTCCAGTGGCATCACATGTTGCACAGAAGACTATGGAGCTAGCACAAGCACTGGCAGTGCTACAACATCATCAAGAGGTCCCATTCCTGGATCTGACGATTGAGCCGCAGGACGCTCTGAAGACAGGCGATCTGGACGCATTGCAGCGATGTGCTGCACACTGGAAAAAACAAATCCGCCAACTCGTTCATATGACCCGTGACGTAGCGCAAGGGTCTGCTAGTGAGGAGGCTGCGTTCTGGCTGACCATGGATGGTGCATTACACCATATCGAGCGCCAACTGGAATCAGGACCCGCACATGATGCACTAGAAGTGCTCCAACAAGGTAAACGCTTTCATGCTACTGTTAATTTTGTGCGTGATACCGGATTGCCTGATGCTGTGGCCCGTGTCCAGGGTTATGGTGCTATGCTGCGAGATCTCCCTCTTGGTGAGCTAGCCGCCAGTACGTCATTAATAGAACTCGGTCCAAGAGTGCACGCTGTTCTATCAATACTTACGCGTCGTCTGCGCGCTTCTGGATACCCTGTCGTACGTGCAGTGCAATTAGTGGAGGCTGTGGGTCGTGATGTTGCACGTCTATTACGTCAATTTTTGAGCCATGCTGATGTTTTAAGTCTAGACACAGATGTGGAAAGTCTCAGTCGTAATGTCGAGGATCTTGCAGCGGAGTGGGATGCTGGGTTGCGTGATTTTGCCGCCACGGCCCGGGATGTGATGAGACGTCGCGCCGAGCGCTATGTACCACTACGCGTTCAGTCAGCCCATTCGAGCGTTGTATCGCGTCTTGAACGGGTGGTAGCCTTGAGAATGCGCCATGCAAACCTGGTTTCCACACTGCCAGACCCGGCACCTGTTCGTGAAGCCTGGAATGCAAGCTGGGCAGGAGTGAATGCTATAGCTGCCGATGAGGATGTTTGGAGGGCCTGTGAACGCCGCTATGCCACAGCAGTGGACTCTGCAGAAGCAGCGCTAGCCCAGAAATTGAGGGCAGAGCTCGAGGCCGCCCATGGCGACCTCCCCGGCATGTACTCGGTGTTTGCGCGCGCTGGTGCCCTTGTTGCACGTCCTGCTGTCCAAGCAGCAGTGCGAGAATATGGAACCGAGCTCGTACACCGAATACGGCGCGATGTAGAACGATTACGCGTGGATGCCTCCCGCTTACACGACCCCTTACATAACAATGGCGGGCGACCGGCTCACCTCAGCTCGGCGGGCGCGCTGGCACTGCCTCCCGCTGCCGCCCACATCGTCCGCTTGCGCCAACTTCGAGCTCGGCTTGACCAACTCACATCCAGAATGGCCATGGTTCTAGGCCCAGACTGGGCTGCGCATGCAGATGGACTGGTGGTTGCTGACGACGCCGCCCGCCTTGCTGACCAACTTGCAGAGTCCAAGGCGATTCGGCAATGGGCGGCTGCTGCAGTTGTCGAGGATGCATGGGATGCATCAGCCCCAGTATTACGTGTTTCTGGTCCCCTGCAAGTTTCTGTTGGTGGCGTTGATACTGCAGGACTAGCAGTTGTAGAGGACTGCAGAGCGTTGCAGGCCCTCGGCGTTCGATTGCCCCCAGCGCTCGTTTCGGGCGCTGGGCAGGGGTATGAAGTTGCATTGCAAGCTCGTAACCTTGGAGAAAGCCTGGAAGTGGTGCTGGGTACGCGAAACCGGCTTGCAGCGTTTCCTCGAGCCAGGGCCGTGACTCGCCGCGTTGAGGCAGTAGTATATGCGCTCATGGAACGTGGATTAGCCGGAAATGTACGCTGGGCAGCAGCAGCAGAATTTGTAGCTGCATTTGAACGGGCTGCATTTGTGCTCGACCGTGAGGTAGCACGGGCTCTGGCCGTCGACACAGCGGTCGAGGAGCACCTACGCAACATCGATGATACATTTGATGCGGCCAATCTCGCTGTGAGGGCTGCCGAGGCTCTGAACAATCCTCATTATATCCGTTTAGTGCGATCTGCGGTAGAGCAGCGGTCTAAACGCCGCCTCAAAAGCGAGCTGGCGGCTTGGAAACCTCTACGGCGGTCTCACCGTGTGATTGCTGGTGTACGAGGTCTTTCTGTCGACCCTGAATTTGCCGACGTTCGAACATCTTTGTTAGAGTCCTTATCTGCATTGGTGCGATCTTCAGGTTTATCTGAAGCATCCATAAGTGGGGGAGTGTCTGGCATCATCGTTGGCAATATTGCTGGTGATGATGAAGATGGACGTCACCATAAAAAAGGTTATGGAACCATTTCTGAAGACCGAAATATGTCTGTGGACTCATCAGATGGCTTGGATGGTAGAGAAGGGACAGTCGCCGAAGCAGTAGCGAATGCTGTGAGGCGCTGTCTGGCGGCAGTTGAGGCATCGGAGTCTGCTGCAAAACCATGGCTTGCATTCCAGCGGTTATGGGATGCAGAACCAGATATGATTGCACCTCAAGATCGCCTGGCGTTTCTTGAAGCCATGGCAGTCCCTGCAATGGATTCACGAGATGTGGACGTCAGTGCGGCGGTCACCCCGGTGCGGAAACGTGTAGAAGTATGGAGGGCAGCACTGTTACCTCCTGTTGCCTCTGAGGCCGCCGAAATATCTACGAAAGCCGTTCAGAGCCTACGCGAAGCTCGTGCGGGCGTAGAGTCCACCCCTGTCGATGCAGACTCCCTGGAGGCGTATGAAGTTGCAGAGCGCACATTGGCAGAATATGAACCCTCTGTGAAGCTAGTAGAACGTGCTGCAGCGGTTGGAAGTGGCGTGGATGCTCAAACAGCAATTACCGAACTCCATGCTCTGCGCCAAGGACTTGAAAGACGGCGTTCGGAATCTCGGACGGGACATGCAGGGCTTGTCTCTAGGCTCAGAGAGCACCAAAAGACATGGAAGGCGTCATGTGAGGTGTTAGCAGCGCGCTGGGCGGCGTCAAAACCAATTCAAGGCACGCTGGATGCCGAACATGCGCTGGCGCGGTGTGGCTCAATCCGGGTCGATTTAGATGACCTGGCAGCAGCTGGAAATGGATTAGCATCAACTGCTCGATTCTTGGGTGTTGAGTTTGACCTCAATGGCCCATTAGCAAGCGAGACTTATGAACTGGATGACCTGAGGGCAGACCTTGAGGCTGTTGAAGGTGTCTGGACAGCATTAAGGGTCTCGCATACGCAGCTGGCGGCGCTGGACGCTGTTTCATGGACTGATGTGGATCCCCAGAAGGCTCGTGCTGGACTGGCTGCCTTGGAGCTGGAAGTACGGGAATTGCCGCCTAAACTGGCACCATATGCAGCAGTTCCAGCGCTGCGCGAGGCTGTGAAAGTGCGGTCAGTGGGACTCGAGGCTGTGCAGTTGCTTCGAGCACCTGCCATTGAGCCACGTCACCTTTCAGGGCTTTTTGGACAGGTTCCTGTTACCCTTGGTGATGTCTGGGCGTCTACGATAGATCTGGCCGCTGTGAAGGCCGTTGCGGCTATTGCAGAGACCGAACGCCGTTTACGCACCTATATCTCCGAGCTGGCAGCTCAGTGGGCCCAGCAAACATTAGTGGCAGATACCTCTGGTGTTTTGCGAGGGCTTCCCCAGGCGCTGTCGCTGGCTGAAGACCACGCAGCTGCTCTCGGAGCCATGCACGCGTCACCACATTTTAATGCTGTTGAAACCGATGTAGTGGAGTGGGAAACGCGGCTCGAAGGCCATTCCAGGAGTTTAGGAGCCCTGGCAGATGCCCAGAGGCAGTTTGTTCGATTGAGAGGGGTATTTTCCGCTTCTTTGAAGTCGTCTGCTTCTATCTCTCCAGATTCTAATGCCCCAAAGGCGGTGTCCACTCAAGAACCAGACGAAAAAACTTTACAAATGAAGTTGCCAGAAGAGAACCGATTCCGGGCCCTTGATAAAGAAACTCGCGGGCTTTTTAGCGCTCTTGCTGGACGGCCCGCACTAGATGCTGCTCGAGCTCTCGAAACGACACTTGGGCCGAGCTTGAGGCGGGTTCAGGGCCAGCTCCAAGGCTTACAGCGTGCTCTCACTACTTGGCTAATGGCCCAGCGTGCCGCAGTACCCCGGTTGTGGTTCGTTGGTGATGAGGCTGTACTTGAAATCGTCGGTTCTGGGACTCTTGATGCATATTTACCGCAATTGTTTGGTGGAGTTGCGGCTCTGGAATGCTCTAGTGAAGGAATTACTGGTGTGAGATCTGCGGAAGGAGAATTGCTTGCGTTCACTGAACCCGTGGCCCATGGACCAGTACTGGAAATCCTTCCTCGCATCGAAACAGCAATGAAATCTGCCTTTGAGACCGCTACACGCAAGGCAATCGCATCCTGGCCAGCACCAGGTGACTTTGTTTCATGGTTCGAAACGTATCCTGTTGAAGCAGTAGCCTTGGCTCTTCGGATCAAGCGAGGATTTGCATCTGGGCTCGATGAACTTGCTCATTACCACCCAGAAACACCGTTGCAAAGGCGGCGTGTGGAGATTGTGGTCGTCGAGCTGCTGCAGCGTCAGCGTCTGGACTATGTGGTAGAGTCAGCTTCTATTAACTCCATCAAGAGTTCAGAACAGAGCCCCGAGACTAATCAGGGCAACTCTGACCATTCTAATACCCACGAACAAAGTCCGCAAGACGGTTCGATAAGTTCTGAACAAGGCTCTATCAGCAGCCTAAGAGTCAGATTCCACGCTACGGAGATTGAATATGCCTGGGAATGGCCAGGAACACCAGAACCACTCGTTCACACACCGCTCACGGCGCGGTTCTGGGCGGCTGCGATGCTGGCACTGGGCCGTGGACTGGGTGCTGCTCCATTTGGACCAGCGGGAACCGGTAAAACAGAGAGCGTGAAGGCTTTAGGTGCGGCATTGGGCCGCAGAGTGGCTGTTTTCAATTGCGATGACACGTTTGACTTCACTGCTGTCGCCCAAATCCTACAAGGAGCTGCTGCTACCGGGTCGTGGGTGTGCTTCGACGAACTCAACCGCCTCGAGCCAGGTGTTCTAAGTGCGGCGGCCACAGAAATTGCACACACTCCTGCTCAAGTGTTTGTGACGCTAAACCCGGCGTATCGTGGCCGCCAGCGCCTGCCCACGAACCTACGACAGCAGTTCCGTTCATTTGCCATGGCTGCCCCAGATGCCGTGGTCATTGCTGAGGTTCTGCTACGTGCCTCTGGATTCAAGGATGCTAGGACACTAGCTTACAAGGCTGTGGGGACGCTCCAGACTTTGGAGACTCGCCTGGAACCTCAGAAACACTATGACTGGTCGCTACGTGCTCTAAAGGGCGTGCTCAAGGTAGCCCGCTCCTTGATCACTGTTGGCTCCAAGCCTGGTGAGACCATAGATGATGCTACCCGAGCCGAAATCTCTGAAATTAAAAACAAAAAAGATATCGACTCCCGGACTGAAGCGGTACAAGATGGAGCTGCCGCGCTCCGAGCTGCATTTGATCGTGTAGTGCGCCCTCGTCTTGTGGGAAATGACATCTCGGTGTTCGATAAACTCATGGAAAGTATCGCACCTGCTTCTCAGATGTCCCCTATCCCTGAAATTGTCGAAGCTGCCCGTAGTCTCGGCCTTGAACCTACTGCAGGCCTGCTCACCAAGACCAGCGAACTGCTAGCATTGCTGCCTCTTCAGCCGGGTGTATTGTTGGTTGGTGAGCCTGCTACCGGGAAATCTGCAGCTTTGAATGTGGCTTCTCATGTTCTTGGTGCACAGGTGACGCGGGTGGATGCCTCGGTGGTACCCAAGACTGAGCTTGTGGGCTCGCTGGATGATACCACGCGTGAATGGACGGATGGATTGCTATGCGAAGTACTTCGAGACGCAGCTGCAAACCATAGAAGGCACATTTTTGTCGTGGATGGGCCCGTGGAGCCCAGTTGGGCCGAGGCACTCAACTCGCTGCTTGATGATAACCGTGTGCTGTCTCTGGCCTCAGGAGAACGCATTCCCTTGCCTTCTTGTATGTCTCTGGTGTTCGAAACAGGCGAAATTGGTGCAGCGACACCGGCAACGGTGTCGCGATGCGGTCTCGTGCTGTTTGACGATACCGTTCCAGCGCATGTGCTGTGTCCGGAAGCATCTTCCGAGCTTGTTGCTGCCGCTGAGAGCTCGAGTCACGCCATGAAGTGGTCTGTGGCGCGCAGTGCGTCATTCTACACTAGTTTGCCGCACGCAACACCGTCAGAACGACAGGTCGCGCTTGCTTGGGCGTTTGGAGGTGATGTGCCATCGAAACAGAGGCGCATCATATCCTCTTTAACCTTTGATTCTGGCTCTCAAAATAATGCCAATGACTTACAGGAGCCAGATCATGATCATGAAGATTTGACGGCATGCTACGTTTCTGAACTCACTGGAGACATTCTCAGATGGACTGACGCTGTTCCTGATGCATCGCCTGATGATGTTGTGGTTCCTACTGCTGCTACTGCTGCCCATGAAGCCTTAGTATCGGCTGTTGTTGCTGCTTCGGTGCAGACTCCACTGGTGCTGGTCGGTCCTCCTGGTTCAGGCAAGACAATGACCGTGGAAGCGGCATTGCGCAAGCTAGATGTGGGCGTGATGTCCTTGACATTGAGCGAGGATGCATCTCCTGATACGCTGGTGCGGACTTTGGAGGCTCACTGTGAGTTTTCTGGCAGTGGTTCCGTGCTAGCACCGCCAAATGGTCGTCGTGCTGTGTTATTTATTGACGAAATTAACCTTCCTGGGCCGAATACTTGGGGTTCTCGACCTGTATTGGAACTGCTTCGTGGTTTAGTTGAGCATGGAGGCTTTTGGCGGCGCGGGCGCTGGGTCCGTGTTGAGCGGGTGCGTGTAATCGCCGCAGGAAACCCTCCATCAATGCGGAGTCCGCTCCCTTCACGGCTATTACGGCACTGTGCCGTCGTGGAGGTTGGCTATCCGGGTCTTGGTGACCTCCGACGAATATATGGTGCGCTGCTATCCAGAGTTGTACCTCAAAGCCATGTTGGGGGGCTTTTGGATGCCATGCTGGCAGTGTATCATCAGGCTACATCTGCCGTGGCACACAGAAGCTCGGAGGATGTCTCAGAACAAGAAGTATCACGTTCTGATGACAGCTTCACGCACCCAGAGTGCTCTAACCCGATCGAAAGTGGTGATGAAAAATACACTTACTCGCCTAGAGAGCTATCTCGATGGGTGCAAGGCATTTCGGAATGGCAATCTGAAACTGACTTGCCTAATTTATGGGCTCATGAAGGCCTGAGGCTATTCGGAGATCGTCGTAAAGACCCCGTACCGGTTGTGGAGTGGCTAGAAAGCGCTGGCTCAACTCTGGGCCTTACTCAAGATCCTCGAAACTTGCGATGGACGCGACTGTTGTCGCGCACACCTCGCTTTGCGGCACTGGCAGAGCTGCGACATACCCTGGCAGCCCGCATGCGCACATTCCGCGACGAGGAAGGCGGTCCCGCCCTCGTGCTCCATGCACCATTTGTCGAGCTTGTACTTCGTATTGACCGTGTTTTGGCTCGCTCTGGTGGCCATTTAATGCTAGCGGGCCCTCCTGGAACTGGCCGTGCGAGTGCTGTGCGTTTTGCAGCGTGGCTGAGAGGCGTCACAGTGATATGGCTGGGTACATGGCGTGGCTATGGCGAGTCCCAGTTCGATGCGGACCTACGGCGTGCTGTGCTGCGTTCCCTGGACCGCCCGACTGTCCTGGTGCTGGATGAATCTGCCGGTCTCCGGTCTGCGTTTCTGGAACGTATGAACGCGCTGCTGGCATCTGGTGATGCTCCAGGTTTATTTGATGCAGATTCCAATGGCTCTTTAGATGCAGGTGGAGGCGTTGGAGATGACTGGAGAGAAGTTGTGGCCCGTTTTGATGCTGCTGGAGCCCCAGCAACTGATGCGAAGACGTGGCTACGTGGAAAAGTCCTCGAGAACTTGCATGCTGTGTTCGTAGTGTCGCAGCTGGGTGGTCCTGGAGCATCTCCAGCGCTTCTAAATCGCTGCGTACAGAGCTGGTCTGGTGAGTGGCCCTCTGATGCGAGACACGAGCTGCTTGTAGCCCAGCGCACGGATGCTCCTCCTGCTGCTCTTGATGTACTGGCATCATGGTCGATGCCCACAATCGCATTTGTGGAGACGGCTAGCGCGTTCTTCCGGATATACACCGCCCATAAAACCGCCCTCGAAGACCAGCAGCGCCATCTCGTGGGTGGTGGCCAGCAACTGACTGCTGCGGTGATGGATGGTGCCAGGCTTCGCCGAGCGCTTGGCGAAAAACAGACAGCACTGGAGGCCAAGGATGCTGAATCCCGTGCGGTTCTATCTCAGATGTTGGCCGATCAGGCTGAAGCAGAACGTCGCCGTGAGGCTGGAGCGGCCATTGAGGCTGCACTTGCGAGTCAACGCCGTGATGCTGATGCTCGTAGAGCTGCTGTTCGGGCGCAACTTGCCCAAGCACAGCCAGCAGTTGACCAGGCTGCTGCAGGTGTTCGCGATATCCGCAAGGCTCACCTTGTGGAGCTGCGTGCCTTGCAGAATCCACCTGATCCGATCAAACTGGCGCTGGAGGCTGTCTGTATGGTTCTGGGGCTAATTGTACCTCCACAGATACCAGGAACGGCTGACTGGCGTCGTGTTCAACATGCTGCTCGCTCCGATGAATTTGTACCGCGAATACTGGCTCTGGAGAGCGTGCCTGCACCTGCCGCAAAAGTCCTTGCTGAGCGCTATGTAGGGCTGCCAGCATTTAGCGTTGCTGCTGCTCAGCGGGCTTCTCGAGCATGTGGACCACTTGTGGCATGGGTTCAGGCCCAGCTGGCGTACCGCAAAGCCCGTGATGCGGTACAGCCGCTCCAGGATGAGGCTCTTGCTCTCGATACGGCCTCTCGAGAGCGTGAAGCCCAGCTAGCAGCTATTCGTATGATGCTTGATGAGCTAGCTGCCAAGGTCGAGGCATACAAGCGGGAATATGCCCGGGTTATCGCCGAATGCGAGTCACTCAAGGCCAGTATGGCCCATGTGAGGGGGCAGCTTTCGCGTGCTGAGGCGCTTCTGGCATCTCTCAAGAGCGAACAGACCCGCTGGGGTCGTCAGGCAGCAGAATTTGGACATCGCCGGGCTGCTCTGGCTGGAAATTCCGTCATAGCAGCGTTCTTGGTCGGGTTAGGAGGCGCCATGGACTCACCAGGACGCGAATCCCTTATTCAAAGCGTCAAGTTGGCGTTGGATGCTGCCGGAGTTGCTTACGATGTGCTGGATGTGTTCTCGTTCTTGTCATCGCTTTCCGAGACTGAATCCACTAGCGATGTTGATGAGAATGCAGCCATTCTGGCGAACCTTGGATCAGTGCCACTGGTTATCGATCCAGAGGGATCTTTCCTGCCTTCCTCGGGTTCGAATGCATCGACTGGATTCATGTTGTCCTTGGATACACTAGGTGGAAGTTCTTCCGCTCTTGTGGCATCGTGTTTGGACTCTCAGAGCTTGATTAAACGTCTGCAAACGGCGTTGAGGGTTGGCCAGCGGCTGGTGGTGGAGCACGCCGAGAATCTCGATCCCGTGCTTGTCCCGTTGCTGCGTGGATCCATAGCATTGCTTCCTCAAGGGTCCATGAAGGCTGCTCCAGGCTTCCAGCTCATTCTTTATAGCCGGTTGGTGGCTGCCAGCGTCCCTCGGGCAGTTCGCGTATCATTCGAGGTCACCCCGCACGCTCTTCACCGCATGGTGCTGGACAAACTACTGCATCACCGCAGTCCTGGGCTTGCAGAGCGCCGTAAGAGAGTAATCGATGTGCAAACCCGTACGGCAAAACGTCTCTTGCGATTAGAGCGTGAGCTTCTGGCGGCTTTACAGGGTCCGACATCAGGACGCTCCGTCTCCGGATCAGAGGGTTTACTGGATAACGAAGCTCTCCTAGGTACACTGGAGACACTGAAGAGCGAAGCAACTGCGTTAGAGGAGACACAGGCTGATGCTCAGCGCACGCTTGGTGATACCGCAACCACTCTTGATGCGCTCAGCCCAGCAGCTGATGCAGTGGTTCGTGTGCATGCTGTTCTGGGCAAACTTTCACGCCTTTCGGTATTCTACACTTTCGATCTCGGCTTTCTACTATCTGCGTTGCGTGTGGTGAGTACTCAAGCTGATGTTCAAGCTGCACTTGCAGCAGAAGTGTGGCGCCGTGCTGCTCCAGGTCTTAGATGGACACATCGGAGCGAGCTGAAGAGCGAATTGAGTGCTGCATGTGGTCCATTTACCCCTCCCACCCCTTTTACAGCCTCTGAACTCGTCACATTATCTCCCCGCATTGTTGCAGGTCTTGTAGGTGACGCTGATGTGACCCTTGCGGCTGCTGATTCTACTTCCCCAGATTCTGCGATACCTCCATCTGAATCTGACCTGAAGAAGCCAACAGAAACCGTTACGCTGGCTATGGGAGCTCGTGAGGCTGCCCAACGTGCTGATAGAATGCTTGGACAGGCTTCTGCCACAGGGCAGGTCCTAGTGATTCAAAATGCTGAGTTGGACGCTGAATGGCTTGCGCGACTTGTGGAACGTCTTCCTGGAGTGCTTCAACGCGCACATCCTGGTTTCCGACTGCTACTGACATCAGCGTTCCCTGCTGAGTCGCTGGTGCCATTACTCGGTGGTGGAGCATGGCCCTTAGTTGCTGAGAGACCTCCCGGTATTCGATCGGGACTCCGGGAACTTGCTTCTATACCTTCAACACCCCTCGAGTGCCGTCTTGCGTGGCTGCATTGCGCTATATGTGAGTACAGTTGGTCGAAACCATACGAGTTCCTTAGCTCTGACTATGCTGCAGCAGTTGATGCTGCTCGCCAGGATCCTGCACTGGTATATGAAGCCATATATGGCGGTAAGATTGATGCTCCAGAAGATCTGGCTTTGTTGCGGAGACTTGTTGATCATTCACTCACTAGTCTTGTTGTTCCATCACCATCTGGTTCGAGCTCTGACATCAGTTCACCAGGTAGTCATACAGATATTGAGAAAGTACCTGGAACTAAAACTCTCCCCGGCATATCTGATGTGCCTATTCCCCCCAACGTGATCTCCGAATGGATTCAGCAGCAACCAGATGGTCCTTATAGTCTTGACATTTGACATGAGCCCTTAGTATGTATTTAATAGTTTGATAAATATTTCAATTTTGCATAGTGCCTATGTTCGGGAGTTTATTCTAGTTACCTTCTGTTGATCAAGAGTACAGTCACCGGATTTGAAATTAACTTGTGGATGGGACTAGCTATCCCCGACTGCAAGAGAACTAGACTAGTCAAATACTTCGAACTTAACATAATATGGTGATATTAACTCACTCACTTCTTAATATAGCTAACTTAATCTGGACTGCTATAGATATTGAAAACTAGTACCCGCCCTAGAGTGCATAAGCAGGTTAAAAAGGACATAAGCTGTAACTCCAGTTAGCAATGGAGGCGTACCTGGACGACCGTGTACTGGGCCAGCGGCTGGCTGTTTCAGCGACTTTGTTGAGCAGGGAAATTAATGAGCCGTTAAACCATGCTCGACAAACCCTCTGGAAGTTTTGGAATAGCCGTAAAAATGATCTTGACGCGTCATTTGTCGTGTCGATCTGGGACGCATCGACATCTCGTTTAGTTCTCAAGTTGGTTAATGCCACAGAGCTGGACTCTAAGGCTGACCATTCCGCAGAAATATGGGCTGTGGCGCCTGCTAATGTTACTGATCCTGTGGTTGTGGCAGAGCTGGGCCGGAAGACTCGCGATCTCGAGGCCACTATGGATTCTTCAACCCTCAGCACTCTGGGCGGGCTTGTTTCGGACGGTATGGCTGGACCACCAGTCTCTGGAGGACTGTCACATTCCCAGTCATCCCAGGCATCCCAAAAATCTAGGATTCCCCAGTCAAAACTAGGGTCCAAACTAGAGTCAAACCCAACGCCACAGAACCCAGATTCTACAGTAAAGTCAGATCTAATGGAACGACAGACACGGAAAGAAGCTGGAAACCAGAAAATAAAAAAGGAAGAGTCTGGACAAAATGCCGTGAAGAGCAGAGACACACACAGACAGTCAACAAATGCAAAAGAAGTGAGCCCGAAAGAAAAGACAAGGAGCCCATTCACATCTGTATCCAAAGCTGAAGCTCAGGCCTTCCAGCGCAAACCCATTCAGAGAGTCGCTAAACAATCGGTTGTTGCCGCGGATCCCGGATCTGATGACGAGTCTCAATCCCACATGGAGGTTGACCCGGCTCCTGAACAGCGTGAAGAACAGATGCGCAAATTGGGAAGGCTCTTTGACGAACCGCAGTTTCCGCAAAATACAGATTCTGATCTACCCCAAGCACATCTGGAGCCTCAGCCCGATGCAGAACCCGAGCCTGAAGATGAGTCTGAGACATCCAACGGTGAATCCGAACCAGAACAAGCTGTTCAATTGGATAACCCTGATGCAGTATCAGAACGGGTAGAGCCTGAGATCGAGGAGTCAATTAAACGACCTAGTGATGATCCTGCTGCGAAGCGATTCAAGAAGGTCAGACGCATGGTTACGACTAAAGATGATGAAGGTTATGACCAGGTAAATTGGGAGGAGGTTCTTGTGCCCGTGGACGAATCGCCCGAATTAGACTCTGAATCAAACCCCCGACCATCGTCTGAAACCCAACTTAACTCCGAGTCAGGGCCCCGTTCGAAGCCCGAATCGGAGCTCAAGCCAAAACCTGAACCCAAGTCCAATTCCAATTCTGACTCCAAGTCTGCATCCAAACCTGAATCAACTCCCCAGATCCAACCAAGGGCTCAAGAAACAAAGTCCCGGAAAGCAAAGTCAAAGGACACCAAGGCCCCTCAAAAGACTTTATACTCATTCTTCAAGAAGAAATAATTCATTAACTATATTTACTATTTGTACACTACTTTCTCCCGCCATATCTATTGCCAAGCCAATCCCTACTATTGTGCGTAGCACACGTTTATGCGCATTATGATGACTAAATGAAAATTCACCGTAGACCATCGTGATGGTGCACCGGAAGCTTAACCGCACGGCAGGGCACCGCATGTCCCTGTTGCGAAACTTGGTCACAAACTTGTTTGAGCATGAGTCGATTGTGACCACATATGCCAAGGCCAAGGAAGCCCAGACAGCGGCAGAACGCATCATCACTAAAGCTAAGCGCGCGGATCCTCTGTCTCTACCGCTTCGCGCTAAGCAACGCATCATGAATAAAATTTACAAGCCCGATCTGGTGCTTCCGAAACTGTTAAGTGGACTGAGAGAACGCTACCAGAATTTCAATGGCGGCTATACCCGTGTTCTGCGGCTCGAGAACCGACTCGGTGATAATGCGCCTCAAGCGATTCTGGAGCTTGTGGGGGGAAAGCGTGACATGCGCATGGCTATGACAGCTCGTATTGTTGCCCGTTACGAGGCCCAGGGCACTCCTTTAGACCCTACCACCCGCAAGAATGTCGCTAAGGTTTGTCGTGGCGACCCAGAGTACGAGAAGCTGTTCCGAAATGAGGTGGAGTTTATGAAAAAGACATTTTACAATGAGAACCGCCTAAAGGATGTACCGCAGCCTCCTCAGCGGATGCCCTTCAAGAAAGCGCCCATTAAGCTCATGGAAAACCCACTCAACATGCGTAAATCTCAGCAACAATGATGTACATATAAACTAGTGAGAATCTCTTGAATAATATAGAATGATTGAATTCACCCAATTTAGGTTCTGCATGGGAAATAGCATTCTTGGTGGTTCACAATTGAGACTACGGGGGATAATCACCACTGCGCGGATTGTGCTATGAAACAGGCACTCTGGCCGAGCGGTCTAAGGCGCACGGTTCAGGTTAGGACTTGCAAAAGTCGTGACTTTCCGTGTCACGAAAGTGGCGTGGGTTCGAATCCCACGGGTGTCATTCTGTTTTATTTTTTTGTTGGAAAATTCTGGTTACTCCTACTACTCTAACATGTAGAACTTGACTTTTTAAGGCTCCATAGTAACCCCGATAATTTTTTAAAGCTGAATTATATCACAGACACATGAAATTAATATAACAAAAACAACACTGATATACGCGTCGACCGCCCGATTACCTAACTAAGTAAAAAATGGACGCCAGGCTCGCTGAGCTGCGGTTGCAGGACTCAAAGCCAGAATCTACGACTGTTCTCAAAAAATGGGACGAGTACAAGACCTTACTTGAAAAAGACCCGATTCCAGTATCTTTATTTGATGAATTGTTAACTCAGTGGCCCAAATCGCGCTCGGTGATCGGGCGGGTGTTGAATACCGTTCCAACTACTCGATTCAAATTATGGACTAGTAGAGCGAAAGATCTCCCTATGGAATCTAAAAAAACATGGGACTTTTTAGAATGCCTAACCAGTAACGGGTTGGCACCAGAAGTTTCTGAAGAATGGATGTCCTTGTTAAACGATAAAGTTCTGGGCCCTACTGTCGGTTATGTGCTATCTCACGGTATTGATAACTTGGAAATTTCTAGATTTGATGACCCTGGCTATGCTACGAACTTTTTGCGGCCGTGGTTCAAACAGCATCCTGATCGATTCGCAGTACTGGATGTCCCTTCTATGGCCCCTGATACACAGATGCGCGTACTTGCAAGTGCACAGAGGTCTGGAATTGAAATTTCAGACATATGGGAGGCGGTAGGTCCCCGGGGACTGGCTCATGTGGACCCTGATGTGCGTACTGAGTTTCTACGACTGGTAGTGGGATCTCCAAAGACCACCGCCCGAGTGTCAGCCAGAACTTTGGATATTCTTATTGATACTTCTCGCATATGGATGGCTGAAGCCCTTCCACGGTCGCGAAATGATGTATGTGCGATGTTACGACGGTTGCTTGAACGTTTACGTGCATCAACGTACCGTCAACCAGATTTCGAGGCAGAGAAAGCGTTCATACAATGGCTTTACACCACTGCTACTGGTGTTTGGTTGCTTCCAAATTCTCCATATAGATGTTTGGCTATGGCTATGCAAGTGGTGGAGGTGTTAGTCGACTCGGGTGTGGATGCTCGGGTCAGGCCTGAAGATATTCCCAACTCCCAAAAGTGGGAATTCTCCATTCCAATCTATTCTGAATATTTACTCGAGCGCCTTGTGAATCTGGTGGGCAACGACTACACGGACGTGCGGGTGCTGGCGGCGAAACTTCTCGCTAGCTCTCCAGAACCCCCTTCAGTGTCGAGACTTGCTACACGTGCTCTAAGGCTTTTGGGTGGTGCAAGAGGACGTCAAGGTGATGGAGGGGCACGTGTTGCCTCTGTAGCATATGATTTGATGCCCCCCACTGAAGCATCTCAGTTCTTGGAACGTTTGCGTATTGAGGCCACCCAGGCGAGTCAAGTTCACGGATTCTTTGCTGCTTTGGCGCTTATCTGCTCTAAACATGCGGTGAATGAGGCAGTCCCGAAACTTCTTGATGCTGTGTATGCTACATGGTCAGCTAACGAGGACATTCTGACCAACGGTGCCCCAGAGGGTAACCTGCCAATGGAATTTAGCGGTATTGGTACTGGTAGCAATTCACAGGTCATTCTCAGCCATGCATGGAGGGCTATCAAGGAGTCTGCAAGGCTCATTGAAGTCCTGGTGCCATGCCTGACGGAGGAACAACTTGCGTATCTTAGCGAAGTGCTCGTGCAGCAACTGGTATCAATTCGGCATAGGGGAGCATTTTCTAATGTTTATCCTGCATTTTGTGCTGTGTGTCGACGGTGTACTGAGTTTACAGCACTCAAGGAGCGACCTCTCCATTGGGTAAACCGCGAACTTGAGAGTGTCCGAAATCAGGAACGCATCGTGACTCGAAGATCTGCAGGATTGCCAATGCTGGTTACTGGTGTAGTGAGCGCGCAGCCAGAGCTATTAGCACCTTTAGCTACTAAATTGCTAGAGGAAGCTCGGAAGCCTGTAATTGGCCAGGAAGAAGGCCTGATGCTACCACAAGTTCACGCTTTCAACTGTATCCGCGCCATTGTATCTGATAGTGTACTCACAAAAGCATCAACTCCCTTTGTGGAGCCAGCACTTGAGGCGGCTGTTGAAGCATGTGGGAATGCCACCTGGGTTGTGCGCAATTGTGGAGCCATGCTTGTGGCTAGCATTCATGCAAGACTCTTCCGTAAGGGACCAATTAGTGCCAGATTATTCTTTGGGACCAAGTTTCCTCATTTACGTGATGTTCTACTTTCACATTTGAGTCAGGCTGGTGGTGCCGTCGAGACCGTATTTCCGGTACTATCGATTCTTCTTCAATTACGACTTGATGACGGCTACGATGGACTTCAAGAATTCGAAGGAATGATCATAAAATTACTGGGCCAACGTGAGTGGAAGATCAGAGAACAGGCGGCTCGGGCACTCGCCACAATCACCAAGGATCCTGAGACATTAGTAGGCCGGCTATGGTCATTGATCACACGCAACCCGAGTAATCAAAACTTATTGCATGGTATTGCATTGGCACTGTTTGAACTAGGGTATTCGGTTGAATTTCCTGCTGCGCTGGTAGAGTCTGCTTGCCTGGAGACTCGGGTGGCCCTGGCCAAGGTGTGGGACCAGGCAGAGTTACCGCCTGCATCACACCCCGAGCAGTTGAACCCATGTTGGGCAGAGTATGAAGCTATCAGAATTCGCCGCTGTCCCACGGAAACACTCCCAAGCCAGTATACTGATGCGGAAGCCGAAATATGGCGCTTGAACATTGACCGCGTTACCGCTTCCCAATCAGCGGTTATTCTTTCGAAAAGTCAGCGCCCAGACATTCAAGCACTATGTGTTCAGAAAGCGACTCAGGCGCCATGGGAATTCACAAATACTCGTTACGCTCTAAGCGTTCGTGAGACAGCTCTTAGTATGTGCGGAACCCTTTGCGAAGTCACAGACATGGAAAAGTTGGAGGCACTTATTGACGAATTCGGCGATGAAGAAGCGCCTACTAGTAGTCGCAGGACCGCACTAGAAGCTCTCGATTCGTTCACTCGTCGTCATACAGGAGCCGCGGTTGCTATTTCTGACAGACTGTGGTACCGACTGCTTCTTCTTCTGTCCGATGATGATGATGATATCCGTCTTGAGACGGCTGATGCGGCGCAGAGGCTACTTAAGCTAACCCCCCGTCATGCCCTGGGAGAAACGGGCAGAGTCTCAGTACCCGCACCTGCCCTAGTTGAACCATCAGCCAATCCCCGCGCATTGGAGCCTATTCTGGCTGCAAAGATATCTTCAAACTTTATGGCTGGGCGTCTGAAGGCATTGGTTGATTTCCAGGCTATAACTAAAGCACGGGAATCTGAGGCAGCATTATTTGCTGTCGAAAAAGCTAACATGTATCGCGATGAGAATGACTTCATACAGCTTGTGAGCCAACAGGCAGCATCACAACCAGATGATAAGTATGGTGAACTACGTGAAAAGATCAAAGAAGCTATTGATGGCGATCTCGGTGACAATGCACGTCTCTGGACTCAGCGTATTGTCGTTGAAGTACTATCAGGGTCAGACCCATTCCACAACACCGAGGAACTTTAACACTTCATACAACTTTTCCTTTGGAGTAAAAATATAAAAATGATTGAGGCGGATTAATGCGTGCCATTCGATGTAGTAGCATGCTGTTAAATAATTGTTCGATGACTCTGTTTCGGTAGGAAGGTTCGTTTCCAGAACTGAAGTCCTCATTACTATCCTATTTTGAAAATAAATATATTGATTCATTCAATTGGACTGTAACAGAGAAAAATTCCTTCTTGTTTACTCGTCAGGATTTTCACATGCGATAAGAAATATCCTATATACTCACAAGAAATGTCGAGAGTCCACATAGCTGCTTCCTCATAAAATGGTTATATTGATTAATAGAAGCATGCTAATATCTTGCTACAAGCTTCCCCGGCGAAATAGAGGACAATAAGCTAAACCGACTAAATTACTCGTGCTTGGATCGCACCTGAGACAGCACCTGGTGAGTGCGCTGGTCCACGGCCTTGGCACGCTCCGTAACGATCTGTAGTACCGAGGGACGCGCAATTGCCAAGCGGATAGTTCGTGTTTCAGCATCAACTTCGGCATCGGCCTTGGTGTCGGCATACTGGCCAGTCACAAACTCTTCGGAGCTACCCAGCATGTTGGCTAATGTGGCCACAGATACCCTATCATGGACTCGCAAGTACAGGTCCGCGATCAAGAATTTAGCTGATGTTTCAAATTGTGACACCAAAGCTTCGCTAATGTAAAAGTCAGCCTTCAGAACATCGAGAGCACCCTGTAGCTTTGCACTGACCACAGCAAAGTCATAGTCTACAAATAGACACCTCACAAAGTCAAGTACTGGGTCAGTATACTCGTAAAGCTCTTGAGCAATTGAGCGAACAAGGTCCTTGATACGGCGACTGGCATGTCGAGCGGTCAATGGGTGTCCGCTGATCACGGCAACAGCCAAGTAGCGAAGGAGCCATGGGCTGGAAGCCTGAATCGTACTCATCCATTGAGACTGGAACCAGGTTTCTACCAGCTTTTCGAGAGGCTGTTCAGGCAGCCAGAAGTATGCGAACAAGCTCCAGTGAGCCAGCCATGTCCGACTAGTCAAGGCCACTAGTGCATCCGAGCTGCGGCGTTGATCCAGGATCTCTTGCAGCTTAACCACTTCTTCGAGCGCTTCGTTACTGTGACGCGCCAGGATCTCTGCTGCCAGCTTACCCCAGGTGAGTTCTTCTACACGGGGGTTGGGCTCTGAGTCTTCATCATCACCAGCGGGTGTACTGGGAGTAGTAGAGCGGGGAACCTCAGCACGTAGCTTGCCAAGCAGCTCAGCAGCTTGTGTAAATTCCCCTTTTTCGTACAGCTTCCGTGCATATTCCGCAGAGTGCTCGGAGCTGATGGAATCGATGCCCTGTGTTGTGGTTTCTGGAGATACCTCCACAGTTGCACCTTTAGATTTGGCATACTCTACAAGCTTCTGTGCCAGGAGAGGATCAAGAAATGGCGCGATTCTGGCCGTCAAGTCATACCGCTGCTCCAGATCCCCGGATGCCATATGAAAAATTCGTGTCGACAAAAATGTGCGTACGCAGTGACAAAGCTAGGCCCACTGGAGAGAAGGGCAGATTGAATACCTCCAAGGCTTAAATACAAAGACCTACTGTTATGAGCACATACTGAATCGACGAACACATATAATTTGATTCAAACGGTCCAATTTCCAGGGTTTTTTTTAGAAATAACAATCTACCAAAATGTGCGTACGCAGTGACAAAGCTGGGCCCGCTCTAAGAATATTTATACCATGAACTAAATACTGATCATAATGAGCGGAATAAAACTGTGCACCCATTCAATCTATTTACTGAATTGCACACATGCGCTTGTGTAGGCGTTGGTCCAATCTGAGAGACCAGGACATTCCTCCTATTACAACTTAGCACTGGATGACATAATGGTGCCTGTGTGTGTCTGTGTGATGGCTCGCATTTATGGGCTGCTGGCTGGCGTTGTCACCGGTCTCTCGGTGACCTATGCAACGTTAGACCGGTTCCACCAAAACACTCGTTCAATTTGCCGTGAGCTTCGGCATGCTCAGGACGTGGCTCTCGATAAACCCAAGTTGATCCGACCTTATACAGATCCCATCAATCTCGAAACCCGGAGTGTGCGAGACTCCGTGGCCGATCTGTGGAATGAAGAGGTATTGAGGGCAGTGCGCTGGCTACAGTCTGTTAAGGAATAAGCTCCTCTCCATCTTCCCAACGCCTTAGTTTTATCAGTGCTAAACATGATGTATCATATCAGCATTTGCTCACGATCCTTCTGCTGAGCTGTCACGAGAATCAGCTCGCACATCACTATCTATAGACCAACGTACAATGAAGCCGAAGAGTGCCAGCACAGAGCCGACTATGGCTTGTACTAGACCCCATAGAGGCCCAGTGCGAGGGGAAGTTCCAAGCATCATCGAGCCTAGAATCCAACCGATTGTGTCTGTATAAACCGTGTCACTCCCCTTATCAAGTTGCCGCACCACCAATTTGGCGGCATGAGCAGCTCCAAGTGGAGGAGAAGCGCCCTCAATCTTCTTGGTGACCGCCGGTTTAGTTAACTCTTCGACATCATAGCCTTCTGTAGCCATGCTTCCCGGAAGAATGTGAGAAACGCGCACATTATGGACCATCGCCTCCTGTCGCACGATATCTGCCAAAGACCGGATTGCTGCCTTACCTGGAGCATATGACGAGTATCCAATGAATGGAAATACTGCAACAGTTGAGCTGCAGTACACAAGATGACGCCGCGTCTCAAGCTTGTCTGCAGCGCCAGCCATAGACCGTAAGGCGGCGTGGCTAAAAAACAAGGCCGTATTGTAAACGGTACGTAACGAGGCTGCCAGCTGATCTCCACTCAATTCGAGGAACATTCCTGGATTTGCTGAACCCGCACAGCAGAATACAAGATCAGGCACTGATCCTAGCTCGCTGAACACGCGATCGCATTCCTTGGGCTCACTAACATCAGCAGCGATGTAGCGCGTTAATCCACCAATATCAGCAGAAGCGACCTTGAGCTTTGATTCTGTACGTGCGACTATGACTACCTCATCTCCACGCTTAGCATATTCCCGTGCAAGCTCTGCTCCAAGACCCTGGCTACCTCCAGATATCACTACCAACATACCACAGTAATGTGTTACAGGTTGTGCGTAATACCCCGGACCAGATAGGGTACTGCATAGTGGCAGCCAGTCTGTAAGTGATGGCCTTTTTGGAATTAGGAAAGTGTGATTCGTGTCCTATAATACTACCAAAGTTTTAATATTAGGCAAGTTAGTCTTTTTACTCCAGCTATGTATTTGCTGTTATCACCTCCCCCTCTCCTGATTAGATTACTTTCCAACCACCCCCAGGATATGCGGTTGTCTGTTCTGGTTGCGGCCCTTCAGGTTGCGCCGTTCGCGGCGGCTGTGAAGGACTGGATGTTCCGCAAGTGTGATCAGAATCCATTTTGCCGGCGGAATCGGCTGTATGCCGACGAAGCCCGTGTTCCCGACTTTGAATCACCTTACCAGGTGGCTCACATTGATAGCAACGACCCTACAAGGATCACAGGTGACCTGGAGAAAGCAGGCTCCGAAACGGTGTTTCCGTTTGTTCTTGAGATTACGACTGATTCTATGGTTCATTTGCTCGTTGACGAGGCTGGCCGGGCTGAAAAATTGAGCCAAATGGAAGGCACGGAATTGCTGAACCCGGAGCGGTATAGTCCCGCAGGAATTGTGCTGGATCAGAGTCGTGCAGATGAGCGTCATCCTGATACTCAGCCTTCAGTGAAGTCCGGTAAGGATTCGCTTGAGGTCGAGTTTGGTGATGATAATAAGGTTGTGGTCGACTTCAACCCATTCCAAGTTACACTATTCCGTCACGGTGAGCCCCAAATTGCTCTGAACAAACACAAGGGCATGAACATCGAGGAACTTAGACTCAAGCCTGCGGATCTGAGTGCCCAGCCTGAAGAGGTCCAGGCGGCTTGGAAGGACACCTTCGATGGTCACACCGATAATAAGGTTCGTGGGCCCGAGTCGATTGCACTCGATACGACTTTTGAGGGATATGGCCACGTGTATGGTATCCCTGAGCATGCGGATCGCTTTGCGCTGAAGGATACACACACTGAACAGGTCGATCCTTACCGATTGTTTAATGTTGATATATTCGAGTATGAGACCGAAAGCCCTTTGCCCATGTATGGATCCATTCCATTTATGGTGGCCCACAAACCTGGTGGAAGTGCTGGTGTCTTCTGGCTGAATGCTGCCGATACCTATATTGACATCGATAAGCACGACCATGGTTCTGCCACAACAGCTCACTGGATCTCTGAGACGGGTAAGATGGACGTGTGGTTAATGGTTGGTGATCATCCCTCTGATGTCCTCAGTAGTTATTCTCTGATCACTGGTGCGGCCTCACTGCCCCAGCTATTCACCACCGCCTATCACCAGTGCCGATGGAACTACAACACCCAATCCGATTTGCTGGATGTCAACCACCAATTCGATATTCATGATATCCCTTACGATGTGATTTGGCTTGACATTGACTACACGATTCGTCGTAAGTATTTCACCTGGAACCATGACCTATTCCCTGATCCCGAGCAAATGATGCTGGAGCTTGACAAGACTCGGCGCAAGCTGGTGACGATTATTGATCCACACATCAAGGTTGAGAGTGGCTATGAAGTCTATGAGGCGATTCGAGACAATGACATTGGTGTCCGTGACAAGGATGGCAAACAGTTCCAGGGACACTGCTGGCCAGGAAATTCGGTCTGGATTGACACCATGGACCCATCTTCTTGGCCTTACTGGTCGGAATTCTATGGCCAGGGTAAAGAACTTGGTGGAAGGGCTCCTAACTTGCACATTTGGAACGATATGTCGGAGCCATCGGTATTCTCGGGATCTGAGACCACTGCATACAAGGACCTATTGCACTATGATGGCTTCCAGCATCGTGACGTGCATGGTGTGTATGGTCAAACTGTAACAAACGCTACCTATGAGGCACTAATTGACCGCTATGATCATCAGCAGCGTCCGTTTATTTTAACACGGTCGTTCTACGCTGGTAGTCAGAAGCTGGCAGCAATGTGGACAGGCGATAACCAGGCAGAATGGTCGTACTTGCAAGCAGCCACTCCAATGGTATTGACACTGGGTATTGCTGGAATGCCGTTTGCTGGTGCTGACGTTGGCGGCTTCTTCCGTGATCCTCCACCAGAACTACTGACGCGCTGGTACCAATCTGGTGCATTCTATCCTTTCTTTAGGGGACATGCTCACATTGATGCTAAACGACGTGAGCCCTACCTACCAGCTCCTCCTTATAACCAGACTATTGCCGAGGCGATTGAGCTGCGCTACTCCTTATTGCCCGAGTTCTACACTGCCTTCTGGCAGGCTTCAAAAACTCTGGCGCCAGTAATGAGACCACTACTATGGGAAGACCCCACCAATCCGGATCTATATAACGTGGATGATCAGTTCATGATTGGTTCGTCGCTGATGGCCAAACCCGTGACTACCGAGGGTGCTACCAGCATAGACGTAGTTGCTCCTCAGGGCCATCTGTGGTATGATTATTTCTCGGGAACCTTGTTCAAAGGAGGTTCTGTGGACGTGGATCTCCAAACGATCCCCCTATATGTTAAGGGTGGTTCGGTAGTTTTCCGCAAAGACCGCAAGCGGCGCTCTGCAGAATTGATGGCCAATGATCCGTACACCCTCGTGGTAGCGGCCGATGCTGATGGTAAGGCCCAAGGGGAGATTTATGTGGATGATGGCGTCAGCTTTGACTATGAAACCAAGGGCGACTATCTGGTAGCCCATGTGGAGCTAGCAGATGGTAAGCTAAAGGGAACTGTAGACCACGCTGCTTCGGGCCCATTCAAGAACCTCAGAATCGAGCGGATCGTTGTGTATGGCACCGAGGTTGCGCAGGCGCGACTGGCTGACGGGGCTGCGCTCGATGTTACACCCTACGCTCATGGCTTCACTATCCGAAACCCTGCAGTGGCCATAGGTTCAGATTGGGAGATTCTGCTCTAGTTTTAGTCTACAGACATTTAACTGCTTCATTACGTTGATTGTATTTTGTTTTTATGTTCAATTTAAAGGATCCGTCCCATTTTTAGGTTCCTTTAGGTTCACTAGAATTTTTTTCTCATTGATGCTTCAGGTGAGTGCCAGTTAAATTCTACGATTCGTCTGTATTATGCCTAGTGCATTGTTGAATATATATATTTCTTTAGGCAGTGGCTACATACTACATAACTTGCGGGTTGGCATTGTATATCTTGGCGCGTGGGGTTATGGTACTAATACGTAGTCAGAATCGTATCGGCCGTTACAGACCTCCTACCCCACTCCTTTACAAAAGGGATTATAGCCGCTCAAAATACGATTTTTCGCCCGATTTTCTAAAAAAAATTCAGGTTCCAATAGGATTTTATAGAGCTAAGCTAGTAATAACAGATCATCGATGCGCCACGCGCATGCGCGAATTCGCTAATCCACCCAAATCCAAACATCATCACACGTACCCAAAGCCACAAATATAGTAGTCAGTAACTAAGCTGAAACTACGAGGAGGAGAGCGCCGCGGATGCTGCAGGACAAGTACATTGGGCTTGGCCTTGCAATCTCAAGCTCGCTGGCTATCGGTACTTCTTTCATCATTACCAAAAAGGGGCTCCAAGCTGCCCAAGACCCTGCCGCGACATCAACCGGCGACTCATATGACTATCTCAAGAAGCCGCTGTGGTGGGCTGGCATGCTGACCATGGCTCTAGGTGAGGCTGCAAACTTCGCTGCCTACACCTTTGCACCAGCAATTCTTGTCACTCCACTTGGTGCTCTCAGTGTTATTATTGGTGCCGTGCTGGCTGCCGCGTTTCTCAAGGAGGAACTTGGACTTCTAGGGAAGCTTGGATGCGCAATCTGCTTGATTGGAAGCGTCATTATTATATTACATGCACCTCCTGACAAGGATGTGCAGACAGTCGATGAAATTTTGGTGTACGCAACCCACCCCGCGTTCCTCGTGTACACTGGAGTTGTGGTGGTGTTTTCGGTATTCATGATCTACAAAATTGCTCCACGCTATGGTAGGAAACATCCTCTGGTCTATATATCGATATGTTCTGCTGTTGGCTCGATTTCCGTCATGTCAATCAAGGCTTTCGGCATAGCACTCAAATTGACGTTGAGTGGAAACAATCAGTTCAGCCACCTCTCTACTTATGTGTTTATGCTTGTAGTGGCTGTATGCATTCTCACCCAGATGAACTATTTTAACAAAGCCCTTGACCAGTTTGATACCTCAATTGTCAACCCACTGTACTATGTCTCCTTCACCACATGTACACTCGTGGCATCATTTGTACTATTTGGTGGTTTTAATACTGCGAATGCTGTTAATTCCATATCCTTGATACTGGGATTCGTGGTGATTTTCATTGGTGTCTACCTCCTGAACGTGTCCCGATCTGAGGGTGTAAAATTCCTGTTGCCATCTCATGCTGCTGAAGATGCACCAATGGACAATACAGTTGCAGGTCTCCAAACTCGCCGCAGTTTCCAAATGCAGCGACGATCATTATCGTCGCGTTATACCCCTGAGTATGAGCATGACCTCTCTCTGGACGATATGAGTCGACGACGACTGTCTGGAGAGCAGCGCGTCCACGAGACGCTACTATCACCAGCATAGACCTTCCAAGTATAGAAAAAAAGATTCACACCGTTAAAAAGTAACCTAAACTGAGAATGGCAAGGTGAATCCCATAAGCCACTGAGCCATCTTACTCCATCTATGTAGTCGTGACCCATTATATATATATTTTCCTACGAAAACAAAGTACACCAACTGGTCCGAAACCACGGCAATGTTGTACACGTATATGAATGACAGCGTTCCAACTTAGATGTCGTCGATGTTAAGTTCACCTTCCTCGTCATCTTCATCGGAGTCATCGTCGTTATCGAACTCGAAGTTGCACTCATCATCACTCCCTGCGAACTTGTCATTATCAGCAATGGCGATGTTCTCAGGTAGCTCTCCTTGGGCCTTGAGTGCACGCGCCTCATCTGGGTGGTACTTGAGAATCACATCGGCCTGTTCAGGCTGGAATTCTCGGATCGATACAAGTACAATGTCACCTTGCATCACCCAGACCTTTTTACGCATCTTGCCACGGATGTGGGCGTGCCTTTGCTCGCCGTCAAAGCACATGACTTCTAGTCGGCCACTACCCAGCATTTTGGTGACCTGGGCATATTCTTGGCCCTCATCACGGAGGACGAGCTCACGCTTAAATCCGGTATTGTTCTTTCCGCGCCGACGGTTTTTACCGCCCTTTCCTTTGGCCTTGGGCATCGCCTATGTCCAAAGTGTTCAGTGCAAAAGCTTTAGAGACGTTTTATGTAACTTAGATACCCCGTGATCAGATTGTGCGTAAATGACAATGATTCCAACTCTCGTAGCTTATATTGTTATGCAGAAAATACCGAATTTCAGACTGTCTGTAGTTGGAGTTCTATATGGATTCATTCGAGGCACGAGGACAGTTTGCCAAGATACTTCGGCGTCTGAATGCCGGTTCTCGAAGTAATGAATATGGCGTACGATTTTTGCGCGAAAATCCTGATCTCATAGAGGACCTGTTTCGTTGCTTGATGAGTGAATTAGCAGAATGCTCGGTTAACCAGCGCGTGAACATCGTGTATTTTCTAGCATATGTTGCCAATGTTCCCAGCCAACGTTTGAGTGTGTTTAGGCAACTCACAAACCAGAACATCACTGATATTGTGAATCGCGCTGTGCCGGCAAACTTGCATGGTATCGTCAATATTGACCATATCCACGCTGTTCTAGACTCTCTGGCTGCTGCGAACGTAGTACCCACTGCTAAAGTGAAGGAAATTAAGGAGGCTTTAGCAGAAAAACGCAAACAGGTCAAAAGTGGCCATGGAGAAGCGCAATCTCAGATGAGCCGCCAAGACATTCTTCGTCGAATGGACGACGATAGAGAACGATGGAAAAAGGCCAAGGAACGCTACATAGCCGTGGATCCAGAGGAACCGGTGGAATTCCGCGAGTACTGGCATGCCTTAGGGCCTTTAACTGAGCTTGATTTCGAGCATATAGAAGAACAAAATGAGATTGCCCAGCGCTCCAAGCGCGGGCTCTTCACCTAATTGATTATAACAATATTTAACATTGTCCGAACCGGAGTCCTGAGTTGGCTCCTAAATTGTTCTTGAATGTGCTGGTGATGATGGATAATATTCTGCATACTTGCTATAGAAAGAGCTAGTTGAGCAGAAATGGGAATAAATAGATAGCGGGATCCCGGTATATTTGCCTGGGCATATATATTATGAGTCGTTCAATAGTATGTGTCGATGTTCGTTTATTGTTAACATGGGATGACACAGGTTCTAGGTTAGAACGAAAAATGACCATTGAGGATATGATCTTCCTCATGACTGGGTACTCTCTGAAGAGCCCCTGTCGAGCTACGATAGTTCAGGAACGCTTCACTGGGCGATGAGGCAGATCCTGACACTGCATCGGTTTGAGCACGTGGGTTTGTTGGCACCGCTATGGGTGTTGTTGGAGGGACCCCAAGAAGCCAGCTTGTTACTGAATTGCGACGACGGGTTTGCTGAGGATGCGAAGACATTACGATAGTATGATCTACTTACTCCCAGGGGAATCAGCCGGCTTTTATCCTGGATGGGAGGCAATGAGTGGGGAATCACATGTGCGCACTGCATAAATTAGGGTTTGGGTGGCTTATCGGCTGAGTTTCTGTACTGACCGGACTAATTCTCCGTGGTGACGGCACAGATCAAAATCAGATAGATCAGAATATAGCGGGTAAAATGCAATAGCAACTGCGGAAAACAATAATCTAAGGACCAAGCCCTTTCGCACACTCTGTACTAATAAATCCACATGACACTCTGATTCCGCCACTTTTGCGGGGTTGCCGCCTAATGGGGGGGACTATGCGAGTGGGGGCGTGTTAGCTAAGGGTAGATACGATGGATAGTTTCGGAATATCCATGCAAGTCTTTTCGCATTGCTTTAGTTCAAATGGCGATGTAAACTGGTATTAACAGCTATTATTATCTATAAATGAAGCACGGTTACAACGAGCTCATAGCTTGTAGTAGATTGAGCAGCGCGTTAACACCCTCTACCATACAATGAGCATATGCCGGGTGCTTTCCAAGCACTGTGGTCACTAGATTTCGCGTTTTGCCGGCTTTCTTCTGGTCTTCTGCCCACGCATAGACGATATCGTCTGCATTAGTCGTGTAAGCCTGATTCGCAACCATCAGTAGTGCTAAAGGTCGCTCAAAGCTCTCAATAACTTTGTGGAAGGCGCGTAGCCTGATGCGGCCGACATTACTAGTGTAGATCGTGAGTTGGTTGTTTTCAAGTTTACAGCGCACTCCAGAGTCTGCAAATGTATCATTGATCACACTTGTGTACTCCCCTAACGTAGAAAGATGTTCACGACCATCGGTATCATCCTCAGCGGCCGGTTTGAGGTCCACGACAATCGAAGATTCGTGTACAGAGATATTGCTTACGAGGTCACGTTCCTCCATTCGTTGAACTAGAGGGGTTATTGCTTCCTGCCACTGGGCTCTATTCGCATCTGTGGACTCGGTGGGTCCAAGATCAATCCACTCGCCAGCCGTACGAATATACCGGCCATATTCCGCGATAAGACCTACATCCGGTAGCTGACGATAGAGTCTCTCCATGTAACTCCTAGATTCGGCACTCAAGACATAGACAACGTTACGGGGATCTTCAGTGAGAGCCCGCAAAACGAGAGGAAGCCTCTGCGAATAATATGAGCCATGAGGCTGATGGAGAAGACTGTTAGCTGGTGACTCAATTTCAAGCAAAAACACCCGTTGACCACCTCCTTCATGGTAAAGAGAGCGAAGCAATGCCACATCTGGCTTCATGCATGTGCGAGCCATGTCCTCTCGCCATGACCGTTCAATACTCTCAACCATGAGCTCGGCCCAATGGATACCAGTGTGGCTGGTGACTTTCTGAGTGAGAGCCTGTGATCGATGTTGCTTCTCTGCAGGCGGCATCTCAACGCATTGCTTGAACGAATTAGCGAGTTGTTTTAGATTCCAGGGGTTGACGAGTAGCGCATCATGACCGAACACAGATGCCGATCCCGTGAACTCAGATAAAATAAGTGGACCCTCACGCTGGTTAACGTAAGTATATTCATGGCAAGTGAGGTTCATACCCTCTCGTAGACATGAAATCACAAACCCATCCGCTTCGGCCAACAATGCAAGATACTGCTCGAACCGGACATCCTGGCGTAGCAGCACCACAGGTTGAATTCCAGCAGCCAGATCCCCATACTTGGAGTTGATATGGTCTGCCAGAGAGCCTAATCCAAGATCATCATCGGTTTCAAAGTTACTTCCAGTTGTAGGAAGACAGATTTGCACCAGCACCACCTTATCGGCATATTCTGGGTTATTTTGTAAAAAGAGATCAAATGCCCGTAGTTTGAGACTTAAACCACGAATTGGATCATATTTATCTCGAGCAGCAATCACTTTTTGAGTAGGCCATCGTTTACGGATCACCGATCGGTGCTGCATCATGGCTGCTCCCGTGTCTCCATGTAACGCAATTGCATCCAAGTGTTCGACATCAATACCAATAGGGCATGACTGTACCATTACATCGTGATCCTCAGTCTCAATGCGGCCTAAACTCGTGTCCACAGCCAGAATCCTCGCTGCCGTCATCACAAAGTGCTGCATATACTCATGAATCTGGAATGTTACCACGTTTGAAGCAAGGAGACCACGTAGAAGCGGTGCTCTATATGCAAGGCATCTAAATACCTCCGAAGTGGGAAACGCTACATGCATGAAAAAGCCAATTGCTGCATGGGGTACTTTATTCTTAACCATCTCAGGCACCAGCATCAGATGATAATCGTGTACCCAGACAATATCGCCAGGCTCGTAAACCTCAACAATTTTATTCGCTACTGCTTGGTTCACAGCCACATAGTCACCCCATGAATGATCCTCATACGCTTTTGATGTTGGGATATCGGGAATTTGACAGTGAAAAGTTGGCCACAAGAATTCCTTGCAGTAGTTTTCATAATGACCCTGAATCTGTGTATCGGACACATATACTGGATAGCATGCTCGCGTGTCCTGGAGTTGACGACTGATCCGCACCTTGACAGCAGATGGGAGAGCATCTGTAGGCATACCTAACAGGCCAACACATTTCGGTTTTTCCATACGATGCATGGCAACAGCTCGATCCACGGCATTGAAAATTCCTCTGTTGGCACTCCGGGCTTCGACTACTGACCAGGGCCTGGTGTCAAACTGGGTAGTTGGGTGAGACGACACTCTCCTGCGGCCACTCCGCAGTCGTGAAGCTGGCGAAGGAGACCGTTCCGGTTGTTTCCGTCGAGAATGTGGTGGAGCTGGCGTATCAACATGCTCTGGTGTCCGTTTCGACGACGGAACTTTCACATTCACAGTTATAGGTGCTTTCTTGTCTACCGGTTTGCGCGTATCGACAATCGACTTCTGAGGTATTGCAGTATCGGGGACTTGAGGTGATGGCATAAGCCTATTTTTCCTATCATCGTCCGCAAAGTCAAATGGAACTTCGGCACGAAGTCGCGCTGTTTCAGCTTCTTCTTGAGCTTGTCCTCGCACAATCGATTGAGCATATTGATGCGCAAACGGTAGCTGGTGTAGCGGATCTCTCTCACTATTTTCTGGAATAAGCTCTTCGAACTCAACTGAATATGGCAAATTGAGCGCAGCAATTATTACCACCATCGTGCCGCACACCAAAGATGGACGATCAGACGTTAAATGCGTAACTGGGTAAACGGTAGGTACTATTTATCATAGGTTATGCGTTGTCGTGCGGCGCACTTGTGCGCATGTGATTATGTGCATATGCACATAAGGTGTCTAACCGTTGACGCGTCCCAAGGCATCGTCAGTTACGCGCATTCCCCCCTATCAATCACGATACCGTCGGAGTGGATTCCGCTTCAGGTTCTTCCTCCAGCCAATAACCAAGGAGAGAACACAGGAACCGCGAGTCTGAGACTACGCAGGATGAAGTTCAGTGAAACCCTGACGTTCAACTCGGTGCCTGAGTGGCGCGAGTTTTATATCGATTATGAGGATCTAAAGAGGTTAATCTACCAGCTTGAACGGGCAACCCTTCCAGCCGCTGATGGTGGGAATGGATCTGAGGAGGTTTGTGCTCGATTTCGTGACGCTGTAGATGCCGAGATCATCAAAGTCGATGAATTCTTTTGCCGAAAGGAACGGAGTATGTACGAACAGAACGATGAACTTAGCAGTGATCTGCTCAAGCATGAACACACGACCACACGTTCTATCACAGAACCTCCTCAGTATCGCGATGATCCAGCTCATAGCGATTCCAGTGATGACGAGAACGTTGCTATTTCAAGCACGCGGCAAAATCATCGCCGCAGACGGTCTTCGATCCATCGTGAGAATGCCTCCGATCTTCATCCAATTTCCTATGAGCGTGTAACTCTAAGAAGACGCCTTGTGGCTATGTATGTGGCATTCAATGAACTGTTGAGCTTTGCAGATCTGAATCGCACTGGTGTTCGCAAAGCCGTCAAGAAGTTTGATAAGACTTTGGGTACGCAATTATTACCATTATACACCCGAGGGGTTCTTCAGACGAAACATGTGTTTTCAGTCGACACATCTCGGTTGATTGGTGAGCACATTGACAAGCTAGTAGATGCCTACGCTTCACTCGTGTGTGATGGAGATCACGATAAGGCTGTTGACACATTAAAAGGCTCATTGAGAGAGCATGTGGTATATGAGCGAAACACGGTGTGGCGGGAACTCATTGGACTCGAACAACAGGCCCGAGGAGAAACGACTACTGCCCAGGCTGCCAAGGCTCAGCCGCGTGCCTTACGGCTAAACGTCTTCGGGTGGACAATATGGATTCCAGGCAGATTATTAGGCCGCGGTGCAGCGAAACTGTGGCTAATTCTAGTTTTGTTTCTGGCCCTTTTGGCGTTCCCTGTACTTCCCAATAATCCGGAACAGTCGAAGTGTTTTGCAGTTGTGGCTGCTGCATCTATGCTGTGGGCAACTGAAGCACTACCACTTTATGTGACTTCTCTGATTGTTCCTCTGAGTGTAGTAGTGTTACGAATTCCTCTGGATGCTGATGGTGAAGCGATGTCTGCAAAGGCGGCCTCAGAATTCGTGTTTGCTAAAATGTGGTCCCCTGTGATCACGGTTCTTTTAGGTGGTTTTACTCTTGCGGCCGCTCTATCCAAATATAATATTGCAAAAGTCACAGCAACGACAGTGATATCCAAAACAGGATCCGACAGCCCCCGAGTTATCTGCCTGCTGTTGATGCTGGTTGCTGCATTTATGTGTATGTGGATCTCAAATGTGGCTGCTCCAGTACTTTTGTTCTCAGTTGCCCAGCCTCTATTGCGAACTCTACCCCCTGGTGATCCATATGCTAAGGCGCTAATCCTCGGGATAGCCCTGGCATCCAATGTTGGTGGCATGTCAAGCCCTATTGCAAGCCCGCAAAACATCTTGGCACTACAAAACATGGACCCTGAGCCAAGCTGGGGCGAATGGTTTGCCATCTCCATTCCCGTATCGTTGGCCAGTGTGGCTCTGATTTGGGTCCTTCTAATGGCTACGTTTCCGCCGTCAGAGGCCGCGCGTAACAATGTGGCACACTTCCGGTCTACTGGTCACTCCATGTCCGCTGAATTTAATACCACTCACTGGTTTATCATTGGAGTAACCGTTGTCACTATCGCGTTATGGTGCCTCTCGCACCAGCTTGAAGGAATTGCCGGCGATATGGGCGTCCTGGCGCTGGTCCCAGTGATCATACTATTTGGGAGTGGAGTTCTGAGTGCTGCTGACTTTAATAACTTTCTGTGGACGATCGTAGCTCTTGCTATGGGTGGAATCGTCTTAGGCAAATCGGTGGAATCATGTGGACTGCTCGCCACCGTTGCTCACGAGATCCAGGCTCGTGTAGCGGGACTGTCATTGTTTAGCATCTGTCTGGTTTTTGGATTAATGATTCTAGTAGTGGCGTCCTTCATTTCGCACACTGTGGCTGCACTGATCATTCTGCCATTGGTGCGCAGCATTGGCGAACAGCTTGAGGGTGATCCACACCCGCGTCTCATTGTGATGATTTCTGCGCTCCTTTGTTCAGCTGCAATGGCTCTGCCAACTTCAGGATTCCCCAACGTTACTGCAGTATGCATGACAGATGAACTTGATACACCCTATCTCACTGTATCAGACTTTTTGACCCGTGGTATTCCAGCATCGCTACTGGTGTATATTGTGGTTGTGACATTGGGGTACTCTATTGGACTACTGCTGGGATATTGATAGAGTTGTACCTTTTTGGGATTACTTCATATGGAGTTCGGCTGTTGTAGCGTACTCAGTTCCGAACGTATTATTTTGGAGCTACCCGTGTCTCTTGAGATCTTATAGTATATGTCGTATATATTGCATCCTCAGATTATTTGAGTTAGATTAAATATAATTAATCAACGAGTGAGAGTTGATTCGTGTTCATTCTGTTTGAGGCATGTCAATGAGATTCCTATTTAGATGAGCTACCTTTGAGGCGACCGCTATCCAGGTTTAAGATAGATAGATTCTTGAGCACTCGAATCATAGACATGTCATCTTGACTCCTGAGCACTGGCTCTTGAGCGTTAAGTATCGCACCCCTTTGTAGTGACCTGTGAGCATTGGCTCCTGTTTAATTGAGGATCCATTTCAGGAGTACCATAAACTTCTAATCTTACTCTGAGGATAACAATGGAAGTATGTTTCAAAGTGGAAATGGTTACGCACGCCTGGTATAAATTTGTCTTTAGGATAATGATGGAGTCACTAGATCAGCGCATCCTAAACTAGTCCACTATCTAGCCAGTAGGTGGGACAACATATCACTGTACATCTTCTGACCTGATATAGGAAATTTAATGGCAAGAGTTACGTACCATAATAGCGCGAATCGAGATCCAGCATCGCGATCTGCGGTTCCAGCCGTCCGATAACCATGCGCACCGCCGGAAAGGCAGCATTTACACGGCGAATCGCGATTTCTGACGCACTATAGGTAATTAGAACGATATCCTCCTGAGATACCCCATGGTCCACAAGTACAGCCAGCGCCATGACAGCAGCTGCACCGCTCAGCAGTTGCGCCTCCGTTAATAGCACTTTGACTGGGAGCCGTTTAACAAGACACGGCGGCAGCCGCGAAGTGTGAAGTTTGGGCTCGCCCGTTGCATTGTCACTCTGGATAAGCAGTCGACCAATGAAGATTGTCGGGATGGATGCTTTCAGAGCATACTCAAAGCACTCCCCGCCCCGGATCATCGTTACCGCACATAATCCTCCAAAATTGACATCTAAACCGTCATATTCCACATTCTGTGGAGTCATGACCTTTTTAGAGGGCAAATCCGAGCCCTCAAGTACAACTTCCAGGGCTTGAGTTATCAATAAATCAGCAATTCTATTGAACGAGTGCACCAGAGTGTCTCTGGGGACATTTGCATCGCTGATAAATGTGTGAAGGGCTGCCACCTGGTTAGATGGCTGAAGTACAGTGACCTTATCTTGGAAGGCCGCTGGAGCATTATCTCTGCCAAGCTGGCGCAAGTACTCCAAATGGGCCTGGCTCTTGGCCAAAAGCTGGCGCTGGACATGCTGGAAGAGGATATTAATGGCCACAGTGTTCTCAATTCCACGAGGCAAGACTATATCCGCTCGCTTCTGAGTGGGCAGAATATGTGCAAGATAATTCGGTTTCACAAACCGATGCCACTGCAGTATTGACAGTTCCAGCTGACGACCCCGGTATAGAATGTCCCTGTGCAGTCTACGAGCCATACACACATCGTAGTCTTCATGGACGAACACCTTCAGATCAAGCATATCCAAAATCCGCTGGTCATAAAGTGCAAAAATCCCTTCTACAATCACCACATTGGCGCCATAAAGTGGTATGGTCTGATTAGTGCGAGCGTGATCCTTGAACGAGTACACAGGAATCTCGGTCTTGGCACCTTCCTTAAGGCTGTGTAACACTTCTACCATCAAATCAAAATCGATTGCATCAGGAGAGTCAAGATCGAAGTTGGATTGGAATGCTTGGGCTCGCTGCTCGTCTGTGAGCGGTTTATAAAAGTTGTCCATCGATAGTAGAACCGTCCATGGAACGTTAAGCCGTTGTATCAGCGTGGACGTAATCGACGTCTTTCCAGAGCCCGAGCACCCTGCAACTCCAATAAAGTATGGCTCTCTCCATGGCGGTTCGTACTTCATATATGAACGGCTCACCAGCTCGCTAGATCCTAAAGGTGAGCTAGAGAAAGAGTTACGTAATGATTTTTTCCCTATCGAATATAGTTACTCAGGGTTAGGGTGCATGATAGCCAAAGTCGAAAAAGACGGTTAAGATCTGTGGGTCAAAGTTTACCACGAGTCAACCTTCATGGTGCCCTTCTCAAGGAGGTTCATGTGCATCTTGTGGGCAGCACCGAGCATGTGAGGCTGGTGCATAGCACCGATCTTGGCGCAGTACTTCTCAGCGTGCTCAACATAGTCAAGAAGCTGATCAACGTAGTCAGGGTGAGCGCAGTTCTTGATAATGACGCGTGAACGCTCGCGAGGAGCCAAGCCACGCACATCAGCAAGACCCTGCTCAGTCACAATTACGTCCAAGTCATGCTCTGTTGAGTCCACGTGAGTCGCCATTGGAACAATGCAGGAAATACCGGTAGGATCGGTCTTGGAAGGCCGGGCTGATGGGGTGTGCATGATAGACAGCTTGGCGTTGCGCAAGAAGTCAGCGCTACCACCAAGACCATTAAGCATGCGGCTGCCATTCACACACGTAGAGTTTGCATGGGCATAAATGTCCACTTCAACAGGTGTGTTCATTGCAATGCATCCCAAACGACGGATAATTTCAGGGTGGTTCGAGATGAACTGAGACCGCAGCAGAATCTTCTTGCTAAACTGGTCGAAGTCATCGAAGAAGCGCTTGAACCCCTTTTGAGTGAGACGAACCGAAGTCGAAGTAGCAAAGTTCAGTTTGCCGTTCTCCAAAAAGTCCAGGAACGAGTCCTGGAATACCTCAGTCCATACATCCAGCTTCTCGAAGCTCGACTTGGCCAAGCCCTCCACAACGGCATTAGCGATGTTACCAATACCACTCTGAAGAGGCAGCAAGTTTTCAGGCAAACGACCGTGAGCCACTTCGCTCTTGAAAAAGTCCACAAGGTGGTTTGCAATCGCCTCTGAGACAGCGTCACTAGGCGAGTTATCCGGCACAGTGTCAAGTTCCTGCGAAGGAATAATCGCCAGAATCTTGGACGGGTCAACCTTCACATCTGGGGTTCCGAAGCGGTCAGAAACGTGACGAACCGGATAAGGATCACGGAAAGGAGGGCTTACGGGCATATTGATGTCATGCAAGCCCTCAAACGAAGGCAGCGCCGTGTTCAACTCGACGATGACTTTATCGGCATATTGGACAAGTTCAGGAGTCGCACCAACAGAGGGGCCAAGAATAAGTCCACCAGACTCATCAATTGCCGTAGCTTCCACAAGAGCCACATCAATACTGTTAGGGTGATCCTTGCGGTCCTTAGTATAAAAGCCATAAGTCATATCTTGCGGGGTCATAGACAAATGCTTGTCAAAGAACAGGATCTCACCCTTGTTAATGCCCTGCTGGATTGGCTTGCCAACTTGGTGGGGAGTACGGCGCTTGATCATCCCTAACTTGGCCCACTCACCTTCAACATCGATATCAGTGGATGCACCTGTAATCAGGTTAAACCGCATCTTACTCTGAAGGTTGCTTTCCTTGACATGTTTAGCAAGCGCTTTGGGCACCAGTTTAGGTCCACCAACGCCCGTGAAGCCGGACCAGCCGAGCCACATATCGTTCTTGAAGTATGGAAGAACATCCTCAACTTTGGCAAGTTTGTTGAGCAACGTTTTATTGCGAATGCGCGATTGTAGAATGCCACTCATTGTGCTCCCAGAAATATACCGAGACAACGCGATGAGTCGCTAATAATCGTAGCTGGGACTATGGCAACCCTTTATATGGAAGAAAGGATTGGTGATCAATGATTTGTCGTTGGGGTCGTTTTGGGATGTGGGGTATTGGGTTTGGGCCGCGATTATGTCACCGCCGACTCGCGACACATGTCCCTAAAGCCTACCACGTGACCGCCAGGCTGGCATGTCGAGGTTGAACTCGCCAGCGTCGTAGCACCACTCGCCGCATGATTGGGATCCCCAGTACCCACATATACCCCGCATGTCCTAAAATAGTGGTGAATTTAGGGGACAGCTGCAGCGATTGCTCGAGTCCACTCGAATCTGAGCCATCAGCGCTTACTACCGGTGATCTACGGCCGTGCAGCCTGGCTTTTGGACGTAGCCTCGGGATTAAGCGCAATCGCCTCCGACGGCGCTCTCGGCTTCGTCTCGGGCCATGAGCTTTCGGGAATTGTCCTCGGCGATGAGGATGGAATATCCGCCGGATTAGTCGCCGCAGCCATCGACGTCGTGTGTTCAGAATCACGGGCTGATCGGGCATGGTTAATGTCCCTATCTATCCAGGGTCAATCTACACTACGCTTATTAACTCTTATGGACGAACCACGTTCATGCTGATCCGCCATTGTCCTGATATTGGCGATCCACGCTTGGCCTGGTGATGCAGGGTAATGCATGCACGCGTCCCCCGGATTTTCAGCCGGGATGCGGTATTTCCCGTGTGATCGAGGTTTTGGAGTCTAAATATCCGAATTCGTTTAACAGATTGATGCATCGGGGGTTAGAGAATGGGCCTGGGAGAATCGTCAAATCTGCAAAATCCTATTTTGGAGTCCACCCGCTCTCCATAACGTAAGCATGAGGGCCCAAAGGGTGGGTACGGCATTGGTCTTGTACTTGGTAGCTCGGCACTACGTGACGAGCCCCTGGCCGGAGGTGGCATTTGTGGTACTGCTACTGACTGTTCTGGTTAGAGATACCAAGATGTTACAACGGTGGGTCGTGTCGAAATTGCAGCGTCGTGTTCCTGCTGAGCGCCGTGCCGTTGTTCAAGCGGTGGCAGCACTACAGAATTACCAGGAACTAATGTTAAAAGAGGTTCTGGGTCGTCGGAAACGACTTTTTTTCATGATGACTCCGGATCAGCAGAAAGTGGCTGTGCCTACATTCCGCCGGTTCCAAGAGGTGGAGAAATGCATCAAATCTAACGCATCCTTTCTAAACTCAGTGGCGCAGTTCGCTATACAAAGATATGGCTTAAGTTCCGCAGAACTACGCGTGGTAGCATCAACACAGTCACCAGATGCTGTGCATGAAGCAAAGGACTTGCTAAACCACTTTGTTCGGGACTGGTCGCTATCCCGCGCTTCACAGCGTACAGGACTATTCAAACCCTTCTGGAAGGCGATAGACCGGTTTCCCAAAACGTCTCGTCTCTTAATTCCTGGCTCTGGGCTCGGGAGACTCGCTGTGGAAGCAGCGGCCCGAGGTTATACAGTAGATGCCATTGAATTGAGTGCCTCGATGGTATTGGGAAGCCAGTTTGCAGCTTTACCACAGCCGTCAGTCGAGGTTTATCCTTATGTAGGTGATTTTTCGAACTGGCGGCATGGTGGTGACCAACTCCAGGCTGTAGAGCTCGAATTTCCACGCAACACTAACCTCCCCACGTTCCTGTATGGTAACTTTTTGGGATTCAAATTCGAGCATAAATATGATGCAGTGGCCACATTTTTCTTTATAGACACTGCTCAGAATGTTTTCAGTTACATTGATCGTATCCGAGAATTGCTTCGCAAAGGTGGCGTGTGGATTAACTACGGACCTCTTAAATGGGGTACTGCGCCATTCCTGGAGCCTAGCGTGGATGAATTGGTAGATTACGTTGCCGCATCAGGTTTCCGTGTGTCACCAGTATTTGAAGGCCAGGATAGATATGATGGGTCCCCATCTAGCATGATCCATGCCAGCTATAGGATTGTGGGATGGACGGCTGTGGCGATCTAAGCAGCCTGTTTGACTAGACTACCAGCATCGTACTCTACAAAAAAGTGATAATTAAATAAATTTCAACCAATAATCCATTTAGGATATTCTTAAGCTAATGGCATTTGTTGTTTCTTTTATTTCTATGATGTAGCAGGAAGGAAAAATGCGCCAAACACTGGCCTGTGATCCGAAGAAAATGTCGTTAATGAATTGTAACTGTTCACCCTGATACCTGGTCCTCTATACAGAACACGGTCACACCAGGCTGGAATCCGTTTCTTATCACTGGTATCGTAAGTATCAGCACCTCTGTCGAACTTATATGTAGGGGCAAAAGCAATTGGTGCTTCCTGGAACATAGCTAGACAGAATGTGGGATTTTTGGCCAATTGGCTGGTCAATTGATCATGCTTTCTTAGTTTCTCCCAATCGCGGTTTCCTACTAGACTTTCAGCATGCTCTCGAGCCACGGATATGCGGTAGTTTGTGTCGCCAAAGAAGAAGCAATAGTCGTTGTCGGTTACGGCACCACTCTCCCGGACAATCTGCTCTGCATCTCGATTTCGTTGAACAATGGATGTGTGTCCAGCCGCAAGATGACAATTCACAAATGCAAGAGAAGCTCCAGCTAGTTTGAATCGGGCTATGACCGAGCCTTTATTGCCATAACGCCCGCCCATGCCTGTTTTTACCGTGCGCATTTCGAGCTCAGATACATCCTGGCTGAGCGAATGATGTACAAAAACGCATGAGTACAGACCCACAAGGCCGCGAGACGCCACTAGTTCGAGTCCTAATGGCTCATATAATTGGCGCAAATACTCGCGCCATCTTGAGTATTCGGGGAGAGAATAAGAATCTCCAGGTACAGAGAGGATATTGCGCGCTGTCTGAGACTTACTCTCGAGTTCAACGATTTCCTGAAAACCCACCACCAGTATATCACATGACCCAGACTGTATTACAGGTTCCTGAAGCACTCTTGTTTGGAGTTGATCTGGCGTGCTTGCATCAAGGTTCCAGCTTAACACGCGTACGTTCAGTGGGCGTCGGAGTTGGGTTGGACGCTGACGAGTGCGTGCTTCAAGAGAAGCCACGTTCCAAACCACCAGGGATTTGAGGTCTCCAGTCAATGCCACGTGCCGATTAGCCACCATTCGCTGAATTCCTGTTGCATGGGCCTTCCATTGGTAAAGTACCGCAGCTTGAGGTACATCCACGGTCTCCATATTGATATCCAAAACTGCCAGGGATCCTGAACGAGTACCTACCCAATAATGGCGGGTTTGAGGTACATTGGTTACTTGGGTAATGGCGTGTATTCCGACCTTGACAGTACCTATCACTTCCCAGTCATGGATCAAAGTAAGAGTTCCGTCATTGTGCCCGACAATTACAGTATCATAAGCATTAGCAGTAATGCAGGTGATATCACCCAAGGTGCCATTACCCTTTGCAGGATCTCGCGGTAACACCAGAGCTGGTACGGGTTGGAAAGAACCTGTTAAGAGAAAGGGATCATAAATATAGATATGACGACCACGAGTTAACCATAGTAAAGAGCCAAAAGTTGCATATTCCGCCCCAGGAACCACCCTCATTGTTCGTAGCGGTCGGAGAGGAGGCGATCTCCCCGCAGGAGCGGCCCACACGTTGAGTTTACCGTCTTCAGAACTCAAAGATACAGCACCCTCGTAAGTTGCACTGGCCCACATATGAGTGACAGGTCGAATATGTGCACTTTGAAGCAAAGCATGTCGTGTCAATCGTCGTGCAGATAGAACCTGTACAGAACCATCTTTAGCTCCACACCACAGCTGGTCAGATCCACATACAGCTAGAGACCGATATTTGGCCGAGATATCACTGAGCAGCTGGAAGTTGAGTGAGTACGCAGCCAACTTCCCTCCAGACTGTGCCACATAAACCCCTTCACCCAAACTGTCAATGAGTCCAGATGGTAGCTTACCAGCCACAGTTGCATCGATTTTGTCGGGTTCTTGGCGCGCAAGATGACTTGTATCAAGTGAAATAGTTGTTCTTGTCTGTGCTGGACTTCTCAAAGCCGTAAATCTAGGTGGGGACGGAGGAAGCTGATCTGGCAAGCTATGAGCCCTTTCTCTCAATGGAGGTAACGGGTAATCTTCATCAGAATTTGGAGATATTTCACATTCTTCCGTCTTTTTAGAGATTTTCTGATGGATTTCCGACTCAAATTCTGACTCTAGGGGTCCTGGAGGTCCGTAGGAGGGAGCCCGAGGAAGAACTGCTGGCCGAGGTGGTAATGTTGGGGGCCTGTTACGGGGATTCCGTAGATGCAACGGCTTTGGGGGGACAACAGGTTTGGACATCCCCTATATGTTGGTTTTTGTGTTTTCCAAAAATTATTGCAGTGGATATAGGCCAAACGCCCGCCGGTGTCACGTTAGTCAACTAACTCCTACATATATAAATTGCATGAACAACGCTCCCAGGTTGCTTAATATAGATTATTATGCTATGACACGTAATTAATGTTTACCGCGAAACGAACCGCCTCGGGGTGGTTCTCTAGACCCAAGTGATCAATTCTGTACGGTATTCTAATTTCCCCTCTAGTTTAGACCTTCTAGCCATGGCATCAGGTTTCAGCCTGGTTGAGGAAAGGGGGTGTGTGCAGGGACACTTCGGTAATATTACGCCCACGGCTGGCGTGGCGCATGGAAACGCTCCTCGAAATTTGGGAGTTGGCGGGAATGCGGTGTCTAGTGCCTGGGTTTCCTTTTTAAGGAGCATATCTCGACTCCAATGGAGAATATTCCAAGCATTCGTTTTCACAAAAGAAACTAATAGCACAACCTAGTAGTTGTTGTTGTGTTCCTTCAAAAAATATTGTGGATCATATACCGCTGGGACGCCGCAAGACACCATGGCGCGCAAGAAGTTGGTGTACGCGTGGCTTCAACCACGGTACCATCAAAATCATAACGGCCACGGCGATCGATGTCCAACTAATATCGTCGGTGCTATCCACGGTACCGGTGCAACCTTTTTGACTAGGTTGGTGGTTTGACTAAGGTCTATATGTAGTACATTAAGCATCAAGGGGAAGGTTGGCACAGTCAAACACAGCGCTTAGCTAGACCCGTATAGGCAGTATAAACATTATCTACCATTATAAATGACACCTAATGGCCCAATCGTACTAGGCGATTCAACCTAATCTTTTATGCAAATTCTCTAAATGTCTCCAATTATAGCACCTTAATTTATTTCAGCTATTAATTAACGCTAACACAAAATAATGGGAACGACTGATAGTGACTAATGTAGTCCAGGAGAACCATACCGAAGGTCAACCTTCCTACGTATGATCATGTATTGAGGAGGAGTAGCCACAATTCCTGAGTGAAAATCTAAGCTAATACTCACAATATATCAGATAAGCTAAATTTTGCCATCAAAGGATACGCAAGTGCGTATATATCCATATTAAACAAAAACGAAGGCTGCCATAAATGGGGACGTATTCAGGTCGACGAAAGTCGCTCTGAAACGCAATTAGAAGTATACAATATCGTCGGAACATATATTGAGCGGCTAAAACTGGCACCAACTAGCACATATTCTACTTGCGTATTCTTGCCGCTTTGAACCGACTCACTCGTGGTTTTTCCTCCGCAGGCTCTACTGCGGCTTCCTCCTCAGTTTTGCGATAACCTCCAGACTCATATACAAGGCGTTGCCGAAGCTTCTGATATTCCATCTTAATCTCGCTCATGTGGGTAGCATATTCGGCAGCATCAGAGTCCTCCTCAGATTGAGGCTGAACCTGGTCTCGCTCAACAACAGTGGGTTCCAACACGGGTCTGTCCACTTCAGTTTCATTTCTAGCTTTTGCAAACCCATTGTCGTTCTCATTACTATGGTCGTCATCATCCTCGCCATCATGCAAACTAATAAAATCATCGTCGGGTAAGAAAGATTCCTCAAAATACCGGTTCGCAGTATCAGATACTCGCTTCTTCAGAGCGTCAGGAGCATCATCAGGCAAATCCTCATCCCTGATATCACCTACGCCGACAAATTCTGGGTCCGGGGCAGGTCCACGTTCGGAAGGTTGTTTAAGAGGTACAGGCTTGGGCTTTCGTTCAGGCACGTTGTAACGTCTGCTGTACACATTACGAAGAGTTGTACGCCCCTCTTGCGGTGATGTACTGCTATCCGAAGTTATAGCATGAGCATCTTGCTTCTTCTCTGTCACTAGTTGCTTTTCATTAGAAGCGCCTTTGATATCCTCGGTGCTTCCTGCCGGCTGTGAGGAACCTAATTCAGTGGCCACTTCCAAAGGTATATCACTAGGACTCTCTGCGAATTCCAAGTTCTCGGCTTGTTTGACGATATGCTTTCCTGGAGTAGGCTTTAGAGCATCCTGAGCATCATACTGCTCACTTGCCTTATGATCCATTGTAGGCGGTTGCTTCCTGTTTCGAACCTCCCCAAAGGACTTTTTCGGTGAAAGTCTCCTGGCAGGAGGTTCATTTGTATTAGATACCTTCGCAGGAGACTTCTTAGTTGGAGATTCTGGCGCGGAGTGCTGGTCCTTGTCAGTATTGGATGTGTTGGATTCACTGATCGAGAGTTCTTTCACAGCACCAGTAACGGATTCACATGAATGTTGCTTCATTGCACTCTTCATTGGCATTCTCGGTGACGCCCGTAATGTCGGGGCCTTGGGTGGTCGAGGTGCTGATTGGGTGGCAGATGGCGCCCTTTCATGGACTGATGCTGCCACTGCCGACTGTGCAGCAGCAGATGCTGCAGAGGCCACTGGTCCCGAGCCGGCTGAAGCCTTCACGGCAGCTGCCAATGCCGCTGACCTCTGTGAAGATCCTCCATTCGACGGTTGAGATTGGGGGGATAAGCGCTGCAGTTTAAATTGCGAAGCCTTCTTCGGCCTATCGTCGAGTGAAATGAGTCCTTTACGTTCAGAAGATGTGGTTTCAAATTCACGAACACTTACAGAATCAGCAAAATGCACGCTTCCTCTGGCCTTCTTGGGTTCTTCAGCCACGTTTTCCGCAGCATCAGCAGGTTCTTCAGGCTCTTCTTCGGACCTGGATTCTGATTCTGTACCTGGGAAATGGCGCTGCAAAAGTTTCTGAGTGCGTTCATCTTGAGGGAACAAGGATCCCCCACGCCAGCCGTAATTATACTCGCTATCATCCTCAGAACTTCCTGTGTTGGAGTCATATTCATCATCATGGAGGATAGTATCATCATCATCATCTTCATTTTCGTCATCTTCCTCAGAGACATTAGCAAAGTTGTAGTCAATGTCGTCCACGCCATTTTCATCATCATCAACCAGCTCAAGTTCCAATATATCGTCATGAGAGATTTGGCTCAAGCTTTCCAGCGTATCGTGACTAGTTAAATCATCTTCAGCATCCTGACTTTCTACATGTAATTCCTCTTCAGGCTCCGTTTCGGCATAATCATGAACCGATGATTTCTCGAGCGTGTCAACTACAGTAGGCTGTATGTTTGGTGACAGTTCATTGGATTGCGAGGGTGGACTTTTGGACTGTTCATGCTGAGGATCAATGATTTCAGTGATTCGTGCATGGTTTTGAGGGGAATTCCTACCACGACTTGTTGGATCTGACTGTCTTGCTGATTTCCGAGCTAAGTCCTCCAGAGCGCTGCCAGCACGCTCTACACGCGAGTTCACAATATTATCATCACCATCAAGTTCTTCCACAATATCCAGGATGGGAAGTCCTTCCTCATTAACACCACGTAGTTGGTTCAGCTGAGCCAGCTCCTGCTGCAACATTGCCACCTTTCGTTCAACGAACCGCCGACCTTCATCATTAGGTACATCGGCGAAATAGCCATCTCCAAGATAAACCTGAGTTCTTCCATCATCTTTTTGTAGAATAGGCGAGTCCAATAGCGTCTGATACTCGACAATGCGGCCCTGAACGGCAGCTACACGTTCGGCCACAGCGTCCATGGCAGAGGTTGACGCACAATCGATGAATCATCATAGTCACGAGGGCCCTCTACTAGGATCCCCAGAAATAGGTTGAAAGGTGACCATGGCTCCTCCTTCACGTACTCAGATCCGAATTAATGCGCTGGAGCGTCTGGTCAAGGAGCATGAGCTCTATGTTAAGGAGGATGAGGATCTTTCTGCGGCTCTGAACGCCCTCAAAATGCAACGGCCTTCGATTGATGAGTATGAGGTTCGCAAAACGCAACAGGTGCTTGATGAGACCCGAAAAGTACTGCCTCGTGTTCAGCACCAACTGGAAGAACAACTAGCAGTAGTAAATGGACTAACTGGTCTTCGTCCCGAGGAGATTGAAGCCCAGACCACGGCAGTTCGTCGAGCTGAAGACTATCTAGCCAAGTTCGAAAAGGCATGAGATTATCATATTATAATCTACACTGTTGTTATATGAATGTTAAAGTGAACTAAATGCTAGTTGACCATCGCACTAGCAACCCAATTGCAACCATCTTCACCCACTAAAAATATCCATGGGTACATATAAAATACCGGCGAAAAAATTAGGATTGTTGGCAGTAGTGTAATTTTAACCAATGTATATTCCCAACTGAATGGCCTCGCTGGTTTCCATAGTGATGTGTCTGAAACGGAGGCCCGAGAAGTGCATCATCATGTCAGCGACCTATGGCGGGAACTCGGGTGACGTAATAACTGTGGGTCGCAGTTCCGGGGAGGATGCATGGCGGCGGAACTCCGATAGCACTGGCAAATAAAGCCTAGCCCGTTGTCATCGTTATGAGACTATCACGAATCGCACGAGCAATGACTTTAGAATTGAGACCCGCTGCCAAGGTTGGCCGTGAAGATCACGGCTGGCTCAAGACTAGCCATCACTTCAGTTTTGCCGACTACTATGATCCCAAGCGTATGGGATGGGGTGATTTGATTGTGTGGAATGATGGCACTGTTCAAGGTGAATCTGGATTCCCTTTCCACCCTCATCGTGATATGGAAATTGTCACATATGTGTTCCAGGGTATTATGACCCACCAGGATCGTCACGGTAACTACGGTAAAATGGAAGCTGGCGACGTTCAGGTAATGAGTGCTGGTACGGGAGTTGTGCACAGTGAATTCAATAAGGAACCCGAGCAGGCTGCAGCCTTTCAAATCTGGATTCTTCCTAATAAGAAGAACCTGAAGCCGTCGTGGGGTATCCGAAAGTTCCCCAAGAATGATCGTGCCGGTAAGTTTGTGACGTTAGCTTCTGGATTTGAGAAAGACCAAGAGGAACAGAATGCATTGCCTATCAATACCGAAAGTCGTCTGGTTGGCGCCACACTTCGAAAGGGCCAAGCTACTACCTACCATGTTGGTAAGGACCGTGTAGCCTACTTCGTTCCTACTACTGGTAAGGTGGAGGTTAATGGAGTTAAAGTCTCTGCACATGATGGTCTTGCCGTCCGTGATGTCGATGATTTGCACTTCACAGCCTTGGAAGATGTGGAGATTGTTATGGTGGATACCATCGATTCCAAACGTGGTCGCCACTACTGACTAGTGTTCGGGGTGCTTGCATGTATTTCGGTCATTTATTTCTGGCTGACATCTACACATAGATCGTGAGTTAGCGGTAGGATCACTGGCCGGGTACAAGTCCCTGGTGGGCCACCACCCCACTTCACCTGGTATCCTCGCACTAGATTATTGCTCATGGTGGGTACCCGCCCACATAAACTTAGGCGGGTACGGGTTACATAACAGAAGGATCGCAATACCGATTTACAAACTATCTAGATAGAATATGGGATTCGAGCTGAGACCATTCCATAGTCTTGGCCATGGTGAGCACAGTTGGCTTGATGCACATCACCACTTCAGTTTTGCGGATTATTATGATCCGGACCGTATGGGATGGGGAGATCTAATAGTATGGAACGACGATGTGGTTCAGCCTCGTTCTGGTTTCCCATTCCACCCTCATCAGAATATGGAGATTATCACTTATGTCTATAAGGGCGCAGTCACTCACCAGGATCATATGGGCAATCATGGTCGCACTGAGGCTGGTGATGTCCAGGTAATGAGTGCTGGCATAGGTGTTGTACATGGCGAGTATAACCGCGAAGCAGACATAGAAACTCGCCTGTTTCAGATTTGGATTCTACCCGATCGAGACGGTCATAAACCGTCATGGGGCTCTCGGGAGTTTCCCAAGGGTCGTCGGTCTGGTCAGTTTGTAGTTCTCGCATCAGGCTTTACTGAAGACCAGAAAGCTCAGGATGCACTACCAATCAATACAATGAGCCGTGTGGCTGGAGCCACACTTACCGCTGGTCAGTCCACAACCTATAACCTAGGAGCAGACCGCTTTGCATACCTTGTTCCAGCTAGAGGTATTGTTGAGGTGAATGGTCAGCGTGTCAATGCGCGTGATGGACTAGCCATCAAAGATACCGAGGAGCTTCATTTCAATGACATTGAAGACGCTGAGATTGTCATAGTAGACACGTTTGACTCTCATCGTAACATATATGAAATGGACGACGAGTAAACAAGATATAGAGAAGCAGAAGTGGGGACAAAAACTTCACAATTCATACAAACCATCTATCAAATATTTACAATGACGTTTAACTGCATTTTATTCCGGATTTCCAGCCCGAATCCCTTCGAAGGCATCCATACCCTCTTTCCACCCACGCTCGTCCTTAGCCTCTAAATCATCATAAAACGATTTCTGCTCAATCCATCGCTCATGAATGTCTACTGGTCCATCAAGAGACCCACCTTGGCGTGTGGCATCGACCCAGAGCGAGTCGCCACCAATTTCAGTAGACCCAAATAGGTAACCATTAGCTTTGTCGATGACATTAAGCAGTTGGATCATGCTCTTTTTATTTTCTACTGCCAGAACCTGGAATTCCACCAAACCAAAATCCGCCACTAACTCTGCAATGGTCTCAGATAACCGCGTATACTTGCCGAGTCCCTCCTGTTCCAGGAGTGGATATAGGCGACTAAGGTCTTGAACCTCAGTATAATAATCTAGTCGGAAAGGCAGTTCCCCGTAGTTGGATAGTAGATCAATTTTGCTCAAAACGTTAACCTGTGGTAAGTTGAATTGCAACATGGTTCGCAACGTCATCATTAGTACCGAAACATACTGGCTCGGTGATGTGATATAAAATGAGTCCACAAGATTAATTACCACAAGTCGAAGGTCCAATTCTTTCTCAAGTTTGTGGAAGATCGCGGCCAGCGCGTCATGGTGGGTGAAGAGTTCGATCTGGCCAGGGCAGTCAAACACAAGGTACTCGTGGTCACCAAGACGTCTGATTTGGGCCACAAACTGCTCTATACTCTCGTTCACTTGCTCGATAGCATACAGAATTCCTCCATTTGGCCCCAGTTCTTGGTCTTTCATGATTTCGGAAAGCGTCACAAAGTCGCGAACGTCTACGTCGACATCGTAAGGTACGCGATCATTTGCCGGGTCCAAGTTGATTAGTGCGGGTTTTCTTCCGATGGCATTTAAGAATTGCTGCATTCCATTGCAGTATGTGGACTTTCCTGAGCCCGGCGGCCCGATCACGAGCTGGCCAAATCCCATCTCGAGCTTTGTGCGTAATGCGTAGAGGTCACTTAAGCACCAAGATATCCTTAGGTAAGTCCGCCACCCTGATCGTACGAGAGATGCTTCCGGAGAAGGTCACAGTGGCGCCGCTGGTGTTGCTATCGGTGGTGGACCATTATAATCGGATTGCCAAGGATGCTAGAAAGCGCGTTGTGGGAGTGATTCTGGGTGAAAACCGCCGTGGTGTGGTCCGAGTTGCTAATAGCTTTGCCGTGCCATTCGAAGAGGACCCCAAGAACCCGCAAGTGTGGTTCTTGGACCATAATTTCATTGAAGGCATGGGAGAGATGTTCAAAAAGGTAAACGCAAATGAGCGGCTCATCGGCTGGTACCATTCGGGCCCGAGGCTGCGGGCAGCCGATCTGGCCATCAACGAATTGTTCAAGCGATATACACCACAACCGCTTCTGTTGATTGTTGATGTAAAGCCCAATGATGTGGGTGTTCCTACGGATGCATACTATGCTATTGATGAGATTAAGAGCGACGGTAGCTCTGCTGATCGCACGTTTGTTCATGTGCCATCTGAAATCAAAGCCGAGGAAGCCGAGGAAATTGGTGTTGAACACTTACTCCGTGATGTAAAATCAAGCGTATCTGCCGGTACCCTGGCTTCGCGTATCGCAGGTCAAATGGCCTCGCTTCAAGGACTTGGTTCCCGGCTCCAAGACATTGGGCGTTACTTGGATCAGGTTGCCGAGGGTAAACTTGCTGTTAACCATGCGATTCTAGGCGAACTTCAAAATGTCTTCAACTTGTTGCCAAACCTAAGTGCGGCACAGAATCCGGGACTCTCAAAAGCGTTCAAGGTTAAGACTAACGACCAACTCATGGTTGTGTACCTTAGCTCGCTGGTGCGAGCAATCATCGCCTTCCACAACGTGATTGAGAACAAGTTGCAGAACAAGAAGACACTAGCTGCTGCTGCTGCAGAAACCGCCGCTGTTGTGTCGGGTAATTCTGAGTCTAAATCCTCGGAACCATCATCAGAATCTGCGTAATTAGCATCAAATGTCGTATAGTCTTAGCCGGTAGATCTATTGGGTTACGCAGATCGACGCTTACCCCACACGGTACTCGGTCCCTTTCTGAGTATAAACTGAAGTTGGTAGGATGCAAGACATTAAGGAGATTACCAGAGACATCTGGGGTGCCCCAAGCCCTCAATTTACTGTGGACCAATTCCCTGATCTCAGTGGTCGCGTTTACATTGTTACAGGTGGGTCGAGTGGTATTGGTTTGGAAGTTGCCAAGCTATTATTGAGTCGTAGTGCCACTGTATACATCACAGGAAGAACGCCGTCGAAAATTAAGGCTGCAGAATGTGAATTTCGCCAGCTTTACCCAGCAGCAAAGTTTGGAGTACTGGACATGCAGAATGAGAACCTTTCAACCATTCGCCCAGCAGTAGAGTCTTTTCTGACCAAGGAAGACCGTCTGGATGGGATTGTGCACAATGCAGGCATCAATTACCGTGGGCAGAATATAGTCGAAGATACTGGGTGCCTTGATATCATTACTATTAACGTTCTTGCCCCTCACCTATTGCAGAAGCTGTTGGACCCAGTGCTGGAACGAACTGCCAAGATGTCCCCACCAAATGAAGTACGAGTAGTATGGGTATCATCAGCCATTCATTATTACAGCCCGCCCCATGGTGGAATAGACTGGGATTCGATGAACGAATTCGATGCTGGTAGCTTCCTAGGTAGTGGCAATGGTATGTATGGCCAAACCAAGGCCATGAATATCTATGAGGCAGTGCAATGGACCAGGCGAAACCCAGAGTCTGGGGTTGTGGTAACGATTGTGCATCCTGGAACAGTGGTCTCAGACATAAGACGTGGTAATCGCTGGCGCAAGTTCGTGATGGAGCTATGGGCACAGCCTTCTCAATACGGTGCATACGCTGAACTATGGCCACTTCTTCACCCTTCAGTGACCTCAAAGGATAATGGTACCTACTATGTACCGTTCGGAGTTCGTGGAAAGGTGCGACAGGACGTCAGAGAGGCATCCGAGGGCCCTCGGGGTGCAAAGTACTGGTCATGGGCAGAGTCTATCACGGCCAAGTACTGAGTTTTTATATATTCACATTAGTCCTTTAAATTGCTTTTGCCCTTAGCCGAAGATCCATGTGGCTGCCAGTTAGTTCAGACCACAAGTTATAGGGTTGGATTTGGACTTCACACAATTGGCGAAGCCACCTATTAATGGCCTTCTTGTTTTGTTTTAGTAAAAATAGCCAACAGTGTGTTCCTTTTATCAGCGGGTACCTCTATGGCTATCGACCTAATGCAATACAGGGCTTGAGGACGATATAGGCCCTATTTCTTGTGCCTATATGATGTGATACACTTCGCAGTTAAGCTTCCGCTGAGGTGTCTCTATTCACGAACTTATGGTCAACTACCAACTAAATGGTGGCTGCTGAAAAAGACCGCACGGAAACCCCTGACGCCAAGGCACTCTGGGGGGGGTGAGAGAGCCATAGAGTGATCAGAGTATGAACGTAGGCTTTTGTGGTCCCTGGTGGAAACATTTTTCATAAATTTATTAGCCTAGAGTTTAACCTAGAGCCAGGCTTAAATTCTGGATCGTTTAAGCCATTTTATGATTGTACTGTCCGCTGAAAGTGGTAATCACTACCTCAGTCTAACTAGAGCGAGTACCATGTATGCATTCCTCGCCTAGGCCTAATTCATTCAGCCCACGATCTATGTCTCAACAAGGACGTGGTAGAATTATATCCGTTCCTAGTACAGTTCACTCAGTCCGTGTTCCATACTTCAAATGAAGAACGGCCATAAACCCTCCCTTCCTATCCGAGGTCATGTACCATTCATAATAGTCCACAATGAAACGAACCCTTGGTTTATTAAATTGGGCTCTAGCCCTTTATACCCACCTAAGTTTTATCAATCCTATAAGTTGCTTTGAGTGTACTGGGTTCACACTGTTTTCGCACCTAATTAGCCTTCTGTTCAGACAGCTTATATACAATATTCACATACGTGTGAGAAGTTCTGGGGGCAGGGGTGGATGCCATATATGTGGCTTTTTTCATACTTAATTATGAGCGGTTACTGGTTTAGGATGGAGAGTCCTGAGGGGGATGGACAGTGTATCATGACGTATCTATAGTGCATGAGGGGACGAAGGAGACTAGTTTAACTGCTCTGATACACAGTGGGTGAGTGAATATGTATAATACCTGGTCTTGGATGACGCGCGTTGTTTTCGACATACCACTATCTGACCCATCCATTTACTGGGACCACCGAGACATATTTTATGAATTGCACGTATTCATTAACTAAATAGAGTCTATCTCTAGGGGAAAGAGAAGCATCATTAGAAGAACAAGTCGTACCAACTACTACCTTTACAACTCCTCTTCCCTGAGTGTGCTTGCTTTCTAGTCAGCATGCGCCGGTTCAAGACCACGCGGCCGAGGCCAGCTGTGGACTTGGAACGCGCATTGCGAGGCGAACAACAGCGTAGTACACGCGAAAGCGGTATTCAGTTCCATGAAGCAAATGCAGCCGAGGTCCGAACTCAGCAGCATCAGATCCTACCCCGGACCCTTGAGAACGGGACATTCTTTACACCACATCTACTTCCTCATCACAAGCGATTCCGTGAGCCCCCAGTGAAGTCAGAATGGGCCGTATTGATGCCTGGTTTGCGACCCGTCGTGGTGAGGCAACTATGGAATCCTGTACGACATCCGATGGCTGCCCTGCCAACTGGCATATCAACACCGGTTAAAACCAAAGTTCACAACTTAGAAAAGGAGGGATGGCAATTTGTTGGAACTAATGGAGATATCCTTGTGTTTGAACGCCAATTCAACTATCTTCAAGATGGCACGAGACAGGCAAAACGAGGCGCGCTGGTGCTAGCAGTGGCAGTTACTTCCTTGACTGCTTTGCTCTATTGTGGAGAATATATTTACAGAATATATATATAGTGTTATTCAAAGTGATCACGATTCATTGCGAGACGCTTGAATTCAAGCACATTTGTACCGCCTTGAGTACCATTCCATGCCTTGAGACGTTCCACTACATCTTCATTCGTGAGATCAGGTACCATAAAACCACTCAAATACTCTTTTCGTTCTGAGTCTCGATGCAGGACCATACTGTCATAGCGAGGTGTGGTAGGCCGTCCAGGTCTTCGAGCCGACTCAAGACTGCGGATCTCAGCATCTCCCCGGTCAATAAAAGCGGCGATCATCTCGTGAATCTCAGCAATGCTGAATTTAGTCTGGTCGATACGTAGGCATGCCTGCTGAAGGAAACGCAGCCGCTCGAGTTTATGGTCCTGGGTAGCCTGCCGCGATGCCCTTGCAGTATCTAGCTTGTTCTGGCGCAATTGGGCCCGAGACAGCTGTTTGAGTTTTCGACCTCGTGGATGTAATTTTGTAGACCCTTTTTGCTGTGTTAGCTTGTTCAAGCTCTTGGCCACAGGCATGATAACAGATCTGAGAAATAAATGTTGTCAGCTGGGGGGGGGTAGGTGAAGGAACTTTTTCTATCCCAGAAATTTCTTATGATGAGCCATACCCACAATTTCTCGGCTTTACGGGTTATAGTACATGCAAGTTTATGAATAGTGTCAATTTTATTTGTTGGATCAAATCACTTAAATGAACTAATTCACTTTTTTTTGAGCCTCTATAGGTAGGTGGTTTAAATTGCATTGCTGAAGGAGACCATCTACTAATGAAAGCTTGGAAGAGCTTGGGAAGTCCAGCGGAAATTTAAGTTGCATGTATACATACTAATGAACAGTAAATGGCAATCTAAAAGGACTATAGGTAACTCCAGACTCTTGTCCGCAACACCTCTAGGCCCCTCTGTCGTAGATGACATAGCAGCCATGCCGACGTATACTCTTGACGAGCTGCTGGTTATTGGTGAAAAAGGCCAGCCTGTTGTTCCCGAGTTTAAGTGGAACGATATCCAAAAGGCTGCACCAGGCGAGGAGGCAGGTGCGCAGGGTGGACTGGGCAACCGTCGTCGCTCCAGCCACCACCACCATAACAGGCGTCCTGTGGTGATGCCCAAGGCAGCGATCCCTCTAGCCCTCGATGAGCATCACGCATTTTCGAACCACACGAACGACCGTGCTGTTGCCGAGGATGAGGATGAGGGCTCTGATATTGACGATGAGCTGGCAGCACGCTTCTTCCTGAAGAAGCAGCGCAGCCAGCAACTGGCCCAGAACCCCGATGCGGCCAGAAACGGTGAAGATGGCGCTCCTGTAGTGCCTCTAAAGTATGCTGCTGCCATCGCAGCGTCGATGCACATGGAGGGTGCGGGTAGCTCTTCTGGTGGGACAAGTGCTCCTCCTTCAGGCGAAGGTGAGGGTGAAGCCGTTGAAGGCGCCGAAGATGACGGATGGCAAACTGTCAGCCACGTTCCGAAGAAGAAACCCTACCGTAAGAGCTCATTCTCTCGGTGGAGACACTAGATCTAGGTAGACGTCGATATGCGTACCATATGTACTGCATATTTTTTCTAGTGCACATTGTGGACAATGCACATAGCTAGTTAGTGCGTATTGAGAGCTACTTATGCTTATCCCGGCGTCAGTTTCTATAGCGAATCCACACATGCATACGTTCTCACGTTGGGGACTCCGTGGTCTATTATTCCCACGTCGTTGGGCTTCAACATCACCACAATCAGCTAAAATCCGCCGAGTCTTGAGGAGACAAGTCCCCACTATTCCAATCGATGTCAAACCATGCATTTCGGCATCACGCTGTGAGCGCTATGATTTGGCCAAGGCCGTTTCTATGCTAACAGGTGATGGTATTTGGTGCCGCATTCTGGCTGGTGGTGAATTCGCCCATGCTAAATACCGCGATTCCACTGATGTGCTAGTGCTGGCAAATGGCACAGTGGTAGGCTGGAATATGACAGAGTCCGATATCGTGTCTAAAGTTTTGCCACTACTTCGAAGAGCAGAACAAGGAAGGAGAACTGAAATCGCTGAGACTGAAGATATGGATTATGTTGAGCAAGAAACCGATGAAAGTGTACGCTCTGGAATGATTGGAGATGTCATCTACGTACATGGAAAGGATGCTAGCGTCAGATTGCGTGACAAGATGGCCTTTTCTAGCGGAATGGCGCGACACACGAAACTCAGTGCTCTGGAGATTACCACTGACAAATTGGTAGACCAAATCAAAGTGATCTCGATGCAAATGGCAGCTGGTCACAAGCCTAGCCTCAGTCAGGCCGATCTTATGCAAATAACCGGCCGTCTGCTCCAAGTACGCGGTTCGCTGAACCTTTATTCGGATATTGTTGATACCCCAGACTGGTACTGGTCGCAACCTGAGCAGGAAAACCTCTATAGTCTTATATCACGACGCCTGGACGTGGAACCCCGAATTGAGATCCTGAATAAAAAGCTCGACTACGCCGCCGAAATGGTAGCAATCCTCCGCAATTATCTCAGTGAACGAACTGGTGTGCGTCTTGAGTGGATGATTATCATTCTTATTACTATTGAACTACTTATTGAGGCTAGGCATCTGGCGTCTTAATATTTGTACATATGTGTTATTATAAATAACTCACTCAAACTAAGCGACCATATTTGTGGTACTATGGGAGCTGGAAACCCCCCACCCATACTGAGCAATAAATGTGTAAATAGATTATGTTATGTGTCATGGACTATATAATAATAATAATGTTAAATGGTTCGCATGTTCAGATAACATCGTGACATTGAAACCTACATAAGTTGGTCAATGAAACGTGTTTGAAATCATAAAAATGAGTCGTTAAGAGCCAAAATAATCCAATGAACTTCAAAGCTTAAGATGTTCTCATGTAGTTCAACGGGTTAATAGAGTACAGCTTAGCCACATACTTGAAAGCTCAAGAATAATATTACTCCACCAACTCAGCATGTTCGATTGCCTCTCTGGGAGAAGTCTTCTCAGTGTGCCTTTCAGGGCCCATCGTCCAAGGCTTGTGGACATTCTTACCGCGCCACCGTTGGAATGTCAAGTAAACGGGATCGGTCTTAAATGCAAGCTCTCCATTTTCGAAGACTGCATTGACCTCTTCAAGGGTATAACCTTGCGTCTCAGGGAATGTTGCGAACACATGAATGACTGCAACGAAGCAGAATACTGCGAAGATCACGTACATCTTCCATGTAATGTTCACGAATCCTGGGGGCGTAGCCATAGTCACTGCAAAGTTGAACAGCCAATTGATAGCGGACCCCAAACCATTGCCCAAACCACGCTGGTTACTTGGGAATACTTCCGCAAGATATACCCATGGTGTCGGTGCCCATGACATGGCATACCCACTGAAGTACAGATAGGTGAACGCAAGCGCTGCTTTACCGTAAGGTCTCTTGTTATCGGGAATAGTAATACGAATCGTTGGGTCACCATTCAGACCTTGTGGGCCAGTAGGTACACCAGCAACACCGGTCAATCCAGCCAAGAGACACATACATGTGCACATCCACAATGCACCAAGGGTCATAAGCCAACGTCGGCTCCACCGGTCGATGAATAGAAGGCACGGGATAATCATTCCTACCAAAATGCAGTATAAAATCACTGTGAAACGGAAGGTGTCATTGGGATGACCAGTCATCTCCACAATCGGCGTGGCGTAGTACAACACAACATTAGTACCAGTGAGCTGCTGCCACATCTGGGCAGACACCGCTGCGACAGTGCGTCGCAGATTAACACCTCCGCGAAATAGATCGAAAAAGGTTACTTTTTGCTTATTCTCAGCACCCACGACCTCTTGGATTTCCAGCATCTCACTCTGGACTACCTGCGACTCTGTATCCTTGTCCCAGGTACCTTCACGCAAGTACATGAGCACGCTTCGGCATTCGTCCCAACGCCCAACTTTTGCAAGCCAACGGGGCGATTCGGTGAGAATAAAGGTTCCAACAAGTAGGATAAAGCCTGGAACCATCTGCAACCCCCAAGCCAATCTGAAACTACTAGGGCCATGAATCTTGGAGCTGCCATATGAAATGAAGTAATTTATGAGAATTCCACCGTTCACAAGCATCTGGAAAGCGCCTGTAAGACGGGCACGGATATTCTGAGGGCTCAGTTCTGACAAGAACAAGGGCACATTTGATGATGAAATTCCAATAGCAAAACCCATGATGATTCGGCCCCAACTCAAGGATGCACGATTATTACAAGCACATTGAATGGCACAGCCTACCATCCAGATAAAGCACAGTTGCTGGATCATAGCCTTACGCCCAAATTTGTCGGACACTCCCGATGAGTAGAGCGATCCAAGGAATGCACCACCAGGAAATGCGGCCGAAATACCGGCCTGGTCAACTGCATCAGGGGTGTTGAAGTACTGGAGGGTTAGTTTCTGTTTGGTCATTTTTCGGCATGTGATCATCACACCACAGTTTTGTCACGCGGAAAGACTACACGAGAAAGGGTATCAATTGCTGTTCTCTTGCCATTCAGCAAGACCAGCGAAATTGCACCAATTGCCATTCTTTCGTAGACTTGCCATAACGTTATCAGTATACATACCTCGTTGTAATTCCTGTTTCCAATAAACGTGGTCATATCACTGGAAGCAAACCCAAAGAGTAGTCCACCCATGCATGCTATTGCGGCCACAATATATGGGTTTCTCACTTTATATGGGATGTCCACAAATCGGAATACATTGTACTTGTCAAATGTCGGGGCCCCACTGCCTTCCGTAGGTGGGGTAGGGCTTGCCGCTGCGTCGGGAGTAGAAGCCCCCTTTGATGGAAGGTCCGCCTCAAAGGACGACTGGTAAGACTTTTGATCTGAAGACATTTAGACTGTTGAAACGAGAAGGAGGGTTTTTTCCGGCTTATATATTGTGCCTGGCTGATCGGCAGATCTTTGCGTAGTAATCGATTTACCTCCGGTGGTTCAAAGCTGCCGGTCTTGCTCATTCTCATATATTGCCCACATTCCGCTTAATAGGTAGTCTCCAATGACATATACAATGCTATGTGGCTACAACTGAATATAGGTCTTGGATGGGTTTATGTTAAGCACGGACCGGAATATATCGCACACTCGGCGAGTTATGAGTAATACGCCTGCGTATACTGCCATGACGACCGCAGACGAGCATGCATAAACATGACAGCGGTCACATAGAACACATAATAGGGTATTTAACAAGGCAGGGAGAAAGATATAATATGAATATGATTCAATCAATATGTCCATATCTGCTAGATACCTCATTTGGTACCTACTTCTTTCACTCAACCCACAAATATTTGAACGTCTCTCGTAAATCATCGATAAGGCATGCATACAGTCCTGAGTTTTTCCGGCTTGGGAGAAAATATATTAATACCACAGGTCAGTATATGCTAGATATGAACGGGACAAACTTTAGAATGAATAAATCTGGGTTCTGGAGGCCAGTATTGTCTTTTAAGCAATGTCTCCCCCCCACAATTCCCCACACCGATCTTCTGCGGGGATAAAAGTACCCATACCCAACAAGGCAAAGTTTTTCACATGAAGTCGATGCATCAGTGAAACTTTATTCATAATTGCCGATAGCTAAGAAAACAGTACAGATGAATGTCCGCTGATTTTTGATGACACGTCGTTTAGCGTGTCTCAATGGTTGGAGTATAGATGTCACATTCTTCAGATCTCCCTGTTACATGTGCAGTACTCATCGGCGTTTACCTAATGATGTCGCTAACGAATACCGCATTCTCTAAACGACAGTCGACAGTCGCTGAAATGTCGGAGATCTCAGATTGGTGATCATATGACCAAAAATGCTGAGTGAGTATCACGGATAATGTCGTTCTAGAACACTCAGTGAAAACACTGAATGTTTATCGTATAAACCTAACATTTACACCTCCTCCACATCCAAGTGTGACAGACATATTCAGTGGCGGCTTGCTGGGACTACTGGGCTCCGGGATTAATGTACGGAAGGTCCGTGCCAATTCGCATAGAGTAGTAGCCATTTCTGCTAGTGCAAACTGCTGTCCTAGACAGATTCGGGGGCCACCACTGAAAGGTATATAGGCCCATGGGTGTCTAGGACGATTATTAGAACCATCCAGCCATCGTTCTGGTCGAAATTCTTCCGCGTGCTCTCCCCAGTACTGGGGATCACGTTGAGTTGCATGCGGCGACATGCTCACAACAGTGCCTTTGGGAACAAAAACAGGTTGAGATTCGTCTTCGCCTCCACCTCGTGGTAGTGTTGTGTCCCTAGCAGCTTCTTTCATGTTTAATGGCACAGGCGGCGCGAGTCGCAATGTCTCATTAAGGACGGCATTGAGTAGAGGTGCTCGTTTAACTTCTTCAAAAGTAGTGGGCTGTAAATCAAGACATTCTTTACGAAGCTGGTGCCAAATGTCGGGATGCTGGGCCAGGAAATACGTTGCAAAGCTTAGTGTGGTGCCAGTAGTATCTCTTCCAGCAAGAAGAATGCTAACGAGCTGATCTCTGATCTCAATCATGTTCGAAGTTGACTTAGCCAGAGCATGGGCAAGCACAAAAGTATCCGGGCTTGGTGCAGGTACGGGATGTAAAATGAAGCTCTCTACAAAGAGTTGGAGACGTCGTTTGTGAAACTCAATCTGGGATCGATTCAAGAAGTATCCAAGATTCCCCGTTATCATGATAGTCAATAAGTGGCCCTGTAGTTCTTGATATGACTCAATGAAGTCCTGCGACGTGATGGGACCCATAGAGGTATCAACCGTGATAATGGTTGCAGATGCCGACGGAAGGGCATTCACGCTAACACCCAATAAGAACTCAGTAGCAGTATCCATAGTGAATTGGTGGAATAAAGGTTGCATATCCACAAATTGATCTTCTGGAATCAAAGATATAAGCTTGCCGGTATGATGGCGAACCCGGTGAAGGTGTGAAATTTGGTCACGAGCGAACTGAGGTCGTAACAAACTACGGCTATGTTTCCAAGGTTCACCATCAAGCATGAAGATCCCCCATCCGAAGGCTACCGCAAGCACACGTGACTTCTTACCAGTAACAAAATCATTAAATTGGGTCGCGAACACAGCTTTGAGGTTCTCAGGGTCCATTGTTATAAACTCAAACTCCAAAAGACCCTGTTTAAGCATTGTTTGGCGACCAGTCGTCAAAAACTCGGCCTGGCGCTTCTCCAGAAGACCGTACTTCTTCACCGCCTGTATCTGGTCATAGATAAGCGTTATCGCTAGCGGGTGCCACATCTGCCAGGAAGGCTCCCCACAACGATGCCTACGCGACCTGACTTGATATATAACTGGCCATAAATATTCATGTCCCAGTATCAACACCAGAAAGGCTAAGCCCCATAGAAAATAGTCTAGCATGGTATCCTCTTCGTGCTCAGCGACTAGGAACGAATATATTGATAATCCACACTCTCCCAAGGATTAAATGGTAATGGTAAACAGAAATATCATTATATTTATACTTAAACAGCAACCCTGGACAGCACTATAGATATCAATGCGCAGTATACTCACATATCCAAATATTAACGCAACAAGGGCTACGGTGAAAAAAGGAAACTTCAATATTGCACCAAGGGCCAGTCAAGTTTGGAAATATTGAAAATCTCTCTCTCTCTCTCACCCATCCCACTGAATACTGATAAAAAAACACATCATTTGATGTCTTTTTCAAGTATAATGGCTCCACGATATAGCGAACTCCATTAATTGCTCATACCGAATTATTAATAAAATGGAATCTGCATCATTTGGATTGCCAATATTGATGCATGCCCCTTGTTCTCTGCAAATTTATGCACAACATTGTTATCTCTTTTCATATGTAAAATTGCCACCCCAGAAAACACTCCCCGGTGTTTACTGGAACTTAAAATGGGGAAGAATTCCCTCAAAAGGGGATTCCCTATCTTTCTATTCTATACAGTAGTGAGCCGACCTCGTGATGTACCATCCAGGCGGATCTGTTGCACCATATCAAGAATCGAAGTAGCTCCCTGGCCATTCGTGTGGCCAGTCCGGTTTCTTTCATTGGAAGTGCCATTCTTCGCGGGTCTGTGGTCATTCCGAGCCTCACGAGCACTTTGAGGGCTAGTGAGTGTCCCCCTCGACGTGGCACCGGACTGCATGCTTACCAGCGAAGGACGCCTGTTAAGAAGATCAGCAACCCGCGGCGCAGATGATTCAATAGAGTTGGTGGTTGACCGGTTCGAGACGAATCGTTTCGATCCACCACCTTCTGAGTCGGAGGTAGGGGATGCGGTACGACCTTTTAGCACAAATAGATCTTCTGTAACAGTAGGTTCATCGTTCAAAGCTGACGGGTTTTGAGCCCACTCGAACTCCTCGGATGTCAAGTCGAGATCAGATGGATCAACAATATCGTGAATTTCCCCAGATGCGCTACTAAAGGTAGGTGGGGTAGCGTCGTCAGCAGTGGAAACAGCATCGGTGATAGGCACCGATGGAGGGTACAGGATTCCAGGAAGCCATCGACCAGCCTGTACTCGCATATCAATGGCATGGAATACACGCTCAGCGGCCCTATGTCTGTCAGAGGTGCGGGAAACAGCGAGCAATAGTGCTTGACAGACACTTACAGTAGCCACATTACGCCAATCCTCCATGTTGCTGGCCTGTGACTGTACTTGAAGTATCCACGGCAGAGCAGACGAAGCATACATTGTACCTAAATGATCCACCAGTGCTACCATGCAGTAATAGACTGCAATGTAGTTCGAAACACGCAAGCCCGGGGCCACCAGAGTTTGAATGAGCTGGCGAGCAAGATTGAAACCTTGGCGAGCTGTGGGCTGTGCTGGCTTAAGAGCCCTAGACATAAATTGAGTAAATGTAAGGGTGAAGAACACCAACAAGTCTTTATCGGCGCTTGTGAGCATCCAGTGTGTCGACGCCCAAAGACCTATTGACAGGTGGTACTGATCAGGTAGCTGAAGCAGAATCTCGTGAATATCTCTGAGATCATTACTCACAATGGAAGGCTGTTTTCGAAGAGAACCCGCTTCTGTCGCGTAGCGGGCAAGGATCTCGCCAATCATATCTGAGACTTGGCCGGGGTATATCCTGAGCTGAGCGAGTGCTCCGACATTAGTACGAAGCGAATCCACAACTTTTGGAACATCCGGCACATCATGAGGTACCAAACGGTGTTGGAGATCAATAAGCTGGCGTAATGTGTCCACCACCGAGAGTCCAACTTTGGACACGTCGGACTGCAGCAGGGCTGTCAAAAGATCAGATAGTACAAGTTGATCCTGGAGATCGGTGACTTTAAGTCGACCAAGCTCCCCAACCAGAGTGTTGACTACGGCAAACCGGAGTTGAAGTTCAGACCAGCGTGCCGATGCCACTACCAGTGCTCGACGCCATTCTGGGGACCGTGTGCGATCGGCTAATATAGCTTTCAAAAGAGCAGAGAATACACGAGCAAGTTGTTCGCTTGAATTTACATTCAAACTAGTACGCAGTCCGTCTAGAGCCTTGAAGATCAATGATTCAGGGGCATCGCGTTTGCCTGCTGTCCCAAACTGAAGACTCGACGCAGATGTTTTAACCCGTTGAGGTCCTCCCTCACGGATCCGACGTTCATGTTCGGTCACCTCCGTCTTAAATTGAGTGAAAATGTTCGTGGAAGTACCCTGCAGACAACTGTAGAACGTGGGAATGCAGCTCTCCAGATTCCGTTGGCCGACTCGAGTGGCAAGAACAGGGGAGTCTGTAAGACTACGCAGTGTGTCAATTGCCGCTAGTCTCACAAGTCTAGGGTGATCTTCTCCAGCCAACTGATTGAATTTGCGTACCAAGTTGCTGAATTGTGTGGAATAATCAACATTTCCAGCAAACAAGACGCCAGTGTGATATTGGTTGAAAGTCTGGAAAATCTCAGCAGCTTCATCATGCAAAAGCGGATCAGAACCTTCAGCAAACTCAAGAGTCCGATTGACAACGTGCAAAACGCTAGGAGCAAATAGATCAAGGTGGTCATGTTCCTTCAACACAAGCTCCTTAACTATGCGCAATGTCACCGTCAAGTTACCATCCGATCCTCGAGCAGCATATTTATCGGTCTTTTCGACCAAAATCTTAGCTGCGCGAGGAATTTTGCCATGTCGTGAATCAAGATAGAACAAGAGAGTGCTCAATTCGTTAGGTCGGGGGCTTTTCTCAGTACTCTGCTTTGATCCTCGAGGGTAACACCTTTTGATAGCACCTTTGAGGTCTCCACGCATCATTTTGGGCCAGTTATCCATCTTTCCTGTTCCCAGTCCTCTTGATATCGGATCGGTGGATCACAAGGAAATCAAGTGGACGAAGGCCTCGGGCCGTAGCGACTTGACTAATCCAAGGTGAGAATAGCGGAGTCCAATCTCCAGACTGCTTTTAAGTGCTAATTTGATCATATAAACAGGCAATAATTGGGGATAATAAATAGTGTTTTCATGCATACTTATCTTCTTCAGAAGCTGCAATACTTGAGCCCATTTCAATGACACTTCCTTTAGATTCCTCTTTGGGGGGGAGAGGCATCAGGAGATGAGCTATCACACCGGCAAATCCAGCGATAGCATATGGTGCCTCTACAAAGATTTCAATGGCTTCGATAAAGCCCTGTTTTCCTTTGTTGTTGCCTTTATATGTGAAAATACTCGAAAACCATGTCGGTTCAAGGAGTGATGCCAACCCAAATACCAGCGCCAGAGTGACTACCATACGATCACGGCGGTCAAATTGACTTTTTCCAACGATGGCAAGACCAGCCACTGCCACAGATGAAAATAAGATCACGGTCATGCCACCTATCACTGCCTCGGGGATAGCATTAATAGCGGCACTAAACTTTCCAATGACCCCCATGATGATCAACCACACACAACAGGCATATCCGGCACGTAATGATGATACTTGAGTCATTGATACTACTCCATTGTTCTGGGAGAAAGTACACACTGGCATCAAGGTCATGAGACAGCCAGCAATGGATGCCAGACCTGATGCCACATTCCCACCCTGGATCCGGCTATCGAACTTTCTCCCTTCCACATCAACACGTGAAACATCTGCAGTCGCTGTGATATCACCAACATTCTCCATGATTGTGACAATATGAACAGCCAGCATTGGGAGCACAAGAGGACCGTACAAGTGAAGAGGGAAAGTACGGACCCAGAAAAATTGACCATTGGGCGCTGCATCAATACTTTTGTGATCAAAATATCCAGTAGCGGCGGCAATAATGCATCCAATAATAAGTCCTATTACGATAGAACAGCTCTTCATGATAGGTGGTCCATAGCGGTCACAAACTACGGTGCCAATAATTACCGAGAAGCCCAGACCGATCCACTGGCCTGAGCCCCAGGGGTGTGAATGGGATGGAACAGATGTATTGCACAATCCTCCTGGAAAGCATCCCGATCCTCCGCCCCAGTTCTGAACTGCAGACTGGGTAAGTGAGCAACCAATTAACAACACTACGGGGCCTGTGACCGTTGGAGGAAGAATCCTGGTGAGAACACGAGTAGGAACAAATCCCACTAGAAGTTGCACCAGTGCACATAGAGCTCCTGTGGCTAGCAGCGCACCCATGCCTTTGCGGCATGGAAGTTGAGTCCCATCAGCTGTCGTCTCACAGTATCCAGTTTTATACATAACTGGAACAGCATTCGACATGACAGTTAGAGACGTGAATGCTGGCCCCAGTACTGAGATCAAACCTGTGCCCACATAGTAGTGAGTGCGGGGAATCCTGAAGCGAGAGAGCTGCAGAAGTGTCAATACCCCTGATCCAAGCAAAGAAATACTTATCATATAGTCCGTATCCTGGTCATCGAGCCGGCAGGTTTGAGCAAGGACCAGTGGTGCAGAAATTAGACCGCCCAACATGGCAGCAGCATGCTGAAGGCCGAGAAGAATGGTCAAGAACAGTGGCAGCCGTGCATGTAGCGAGTGGAACACTGGTGGGTTATTAGTATGCTTCGTGAAAGGTAATGTGGGCGTGAAAAGGGCCTTGTAATCGGTATCACCGAGGATGCCCTCTCGAGTAGTGAACGTGAACTTGACTTCATCCCACCAATTCCGGACCGATTGTTTTAATTTAAAAGCGGTACTCCGGTGCTCCGATGTCACCGGAGATGGAAGTGTAGTTTCCATGTTCTATCAATGCGCCCACAGAGAATTTACCACGAAATATCTTCAAACTTAATCTGCTAATCTTCGAAGCTTATCAATATTGCTGACACTTCTTTCCCGAAACCATGCTCAACGGTCTGGCATCATCTCGAATCAGGAAAATCGTGCCCATGTGTGACTTAACACCGTTCGGATTAAGTTTTTGACCTATATGTGCAGGAGCCAGTATAATAATATATCTTATATATGTGAAGAGTACCTTCAATTAACCAGCCATAATAGATATGGGCACATTTCACGGCGCAGGCTTACTAGTCCTGCAGGTGCAGATTGTGTCATCAACGCACCTACTTGCCGGTATAATGCCGAGGCGGGGCACGAGGGTTGATGAAAGTTAATAAAGCCTTGAAGTAAGCATCATAATGGCAGATCATGCAGATGAATATTAATTTTTGAAATAAGTTGGGTTTTCTGATGTTTGTGGTCATAGTATAATTCTATGCATCTAAAGGTCATTAATGCCTCATCGCAATATGTGAATTTAGCTTACGAGCTAAAACTGGGTATTAGTGCAGTTAGGTTTTATTGTATGCCGCCCCGCTTATATATCTGTGCTCCCTGCCATGTGCCCCGCATAGCTGCCCCCTTCGAGCCTGGAAAAGTTACCAATCGAGTGGTTTAGGGCCGAACGCATTTTGATACGACGAAGGGTGATAGTGCGTAAAAAGGGTCACAGTTGGATTTGTTAATTAAAGGGCATTGATATAAAAATGGTATGTAGGCTGGGGATATGATTTATTCGTAGTAGCTCCTATGTTAAATTTCCTACGTGACAGTGGATACAGTTCACATCTCGTGAGGATTGATGATACCCTATGAAGATAAATGTGAACGAACATTGATTATATCAGCATTACGCGTGAACGATATATATATATATGTGTGTCAACATATAAGATCCCGGTATCGGCGTTCGAAGGATCTTTCCGAGAATGACCACTGTCGCTGAGGTGGGTTGTAAAAAGTCTAAGCAATATGCTCTTCAAGAGCTAGAGCTGGAATCTCGCATTGGCGGTATGGGCAAGTCCCTAGAGAGGCAAATCCCTGTCATTGATCTCTCAAATTTTGATGAGCGTCGTGCCGAAATCGAAGAGCAACTGTGGGATGCAGCAGTCCATGTTGGGTTTTTCCAACTCATAAACCATGGTATTTCTCATGAAGACATTGACAGAGCTTTCGAAAATTCAGCCCGATTCTTTAGCCTTCCCACTGAGATCAAACAAAAATACCCGTTAGGCCGGAACGTTGGCTGGGAGTCATTGTCTCAGATCCGACCTAGTACAGGTACTATAGACCAAAAAGAGTCTTACCAAATTACCCTCAGTCGTATGGATGGCTACTTTCCTACGGAGGATGAGTTGCCAGGGTTCAGACGCGAGACCCTCGACTTCGAACGCAAGAATTGGAGTTTAGCCCAGAAACTTTTGACCCTATTTCTTGAAAGGATGAAGATGCCAGAAGAAGTCATTAAATGTGCTCATGACTATAATTCACCTGAATATCAAAGCACATTGCGCTTCTTACACTATTACGAGCAGAAAGAGGAGGACCTTGACCCCCGAATCTGGCGAGCTGGAGCCCACACTGACTGGACAACTCTTACATTACTACATCAGCGTAATGGCCAAGGAGGGCTTGAAGTGTGTCCCGGTTTCGATAGTGACTCGCCGGCATGGACACCAATCAAGCCGGAGAACTATGTGATCACATGCAATATTGGAGATATGCTACAACGATGGAGTGATGATGAATTGAAGTCTACACTTCATCGGGTACGTTCGCCTTTGCCTGGGGAAGACCTCAGTGCTCGCAATAGTGTGGTATTCTTCTTCCAAGCGAATGAGAACATGTTGTTGTCGGGTCCCAAGCAGCTTCACCGTCCAATAACTGCCGGTGAGTTCATTTCCGAGCGTCTCCGCGCAAATTCACTTGTCAAACGTTCATGAATTGAGCGTCACTTAGTTACGTCCTTTTACGATATAGTTAACCTGTTAATGCCAGATGAATATCACACGAAGCTGGAGTCTCATTTAGCTGAGTCATTAAGGAGGGGTAAACAAAAAAACATGGAAGTTCCTCGTAGACGAGCTCAGATTGCAGATATTAAAGGTTCATTATTCCAGGTTGTGCTATTAAGAGGGGTTGAAAACTTTGAAGCTGACTTGGATGCTTTCCAAGCACTCAGAGATGCCGCAACTGCTTCTGAGGCTACAATAGAGGCAATGGGCGCGTACTACGTAGCCCTTGAACATGTTGCCGACCGTATCGATGGCTATTCTGAGTTTTCAATTACTTGGTATAATTCCTTGGGATATTCAGAAGCTGCCATTCAGTCGTCAAGTCTTTTTTTCGACAAATGCAATATTTCCTACAACATAGGTGCTGCGTACTTCAGTCGTGGTATGGCCCATCTCAAAGAAATATTAACATTCTCCGAACGCCATAGACGGGCGATAGCTCGCTCAAAGGAGACTGGAGAAGCAGAGCTAGCCTTCTTGATGGCAGCTAGTGCGTTCCATCGTTTACGCTGTGTCGATTTGCCTCAGCTTCCCCATCACCCTCCACGAGAATTAGATGAAGATACAGCCGAGTTTCTGGAAGCACTTTCTATGGCTCAGGCTGCTAAGGCAGCTTTTGAAATGCACCCTGGTCCTCAGGAGACCCAAGTCGCGTCGAGCATGCTATTGAGGGCCACCGAGGCCATTTATCGGTGTACAGCAGCGAAGACTGAGCTGATTGATGTTTTAGAGAAGGAAACACGGGTATTTGCTACTAAACTTCCCAAGTCCCCTCCTGCTTCAACTCCTGAACCTGTCGAGCCGCCAGAAATGCATCTCAGTCACCCGAACCTGTTCACACAAGTTGTCCCATATCGCATTCACAAAGAGCTTGGTGAGGTTACTGAAAAGGCCCATGAATTCTTTAATGTCCAGGTCGCTACCCCATTATTAGAACAAAGTGCCAGAATTTGCGCCGACCTAGTGGCCCTGAATCTTCCCACCGGCGCCGAGATTGCTTCGTTTCCAAAGCGTGTACCTTCGAGCTTAAAAGAACTTTCAAAGCGGATTCAGGACGTATATACCCCGCATATGGATTCTGTCCTGGATAAGATTGGGTCCCTCGTTGAAATTCTTCGGGTCCCCAGCCAAATTGAGGCGTTTCTACCCCATATGCCCATGAAAGACGGCTTGGCTCCGTCTGAAACAGCAAACCTGCGCTCACATGTACAGACCATTCAGGAAAAATCTACTGAATGGATAAACCATGCCAAAAAAGGCATCAGCATCGCATCTTATGATACAACAAAGCATGGAGAGATCCCAACTATTGAGCAGATACTTGCACCTGAGCTAGATTATGTTGCGAAACAACGTGCACTAGCCACTTCGCTTTCTGAAAAATTGCATGTTCTTTATGCCACCTATGTGGCTAAAGCACCTACTCACCAGCGGATGAGTGCTGGGCATGCTTTATTGTTTGCGGGGATGCATTATCTAGAGCTCAAGGATCAGTTTAACCCTAAAAACCGCACTGCTATCCGAAGTGAATCTGTTCCTATAGACAATGCAGACACAGCAGTAAAAGTCTAATCCCTACTATATATGCATTTTGTTCAAGATACGCAACATGAATATTATGTCGATCGCCTTGCTGCATGACGGTGGCCACGACTTTGGATGTGAATTTCCCATGCATCATCACCTAACATCCAGATATCAGTCCCTTTTTTCCTAGAACATACTTCACAACGCCTCCGAATCCATTGGCTGGGCCCGAATGCCTGCTGACGACGCTCAACATCGGCAGAAGGAGGAACAAGTTCAATACCAGCAGGCTTTTCATTGAGCCAGGCCTCTGTGATCTTCAATGCGCGATCCTTGACATGAGTGTGCCAGTGTGTGAGATCAGACGAGTCAAGTACTGCCCATGTGAAGCCATCTAGTCCGTCGAAGGCAGGTACGAGTTTATTTCGGATCCATTTGGTTTGTCGCTTCGCATACTGGCGAGTTTCAGCTTGCATATCCCGCACACAGCCCTCAAGCTCTGCTCCCTTCTCAAAGTACGGTAGAAACTGACGAAAGCCCAGGACCTGCCAAATCCCATGGCGTGGTTTGGTGGGCCCATAACCCGCCCAGTCTGTATACATTTCACGCATTTCATCAAGCAACCCACTAGAAACCATGGTCTCTACCCGGCGATCCAGTCTTTCGAGCAATATTGGTCGGTCACACTGTATCCACAACACGAGCACTCGAAAGCGAAGATGTGCCTGTTGCTCTGAATAAACTTCTGAAGCAGGTTTACCAGAAATGTAATAAATTTCAAGTGCTCTACGCAGTCTCCGATGATCATTTGGATGGAATTTAGCCTGGACTACAGGATCGACACGGGCGAGCTCCCGCTCTACCCTTCCCGGATCATCTAGTATGGCTAACTGGGAAGAGGTAAGTTCTGCCTCTCCACCAATAGTATTTTCCTCCGCTAATAGGCTCTGGATATAATAATGGGTACCACCTACGAGAATCGGGAGCTTACCTGCATCGTGGAGTTTTGCAATACAGGCCAGTGCATCATTCTCAAAATTCTGGACAGTATAGTGGGCCTCTGACCAAGGTAAGAAACCTAACATATGATGTGGTATGCCGTGACGTTCGGCTATAGGGTGTTTATTTGTGACAATGGGTAGTCCTCGATACAGCTGCAAGGCATCAGCATTGATAATTTCGCCGTTTAGAGCCCTTGCAAGTTCCACGGCAAGTTGGGACTTTCCTACCCCCGTATTTCCAACAATAGCGATAACATTGCGCATTCCAATGGTCTAAATCCAAGACTCCAGCCAAACTTATCACACACGCCAGGTGAGATGTACTGTTACGTAATTTTTCACTCACCGGTTTCCTGTGGAAAAATTTCTGGATCTCGATGAGCGCGCCTGCCACGCGGTTGCAGCCTGTGCGACGGCCCGTTCTTCCCGAAAAAGATACTCCTGAGACTCGGTTTTGGCGTGGATTCAAGGCACCGCTGCTAGTCAAAGAGAACAATGCCGTGAATCACATTCACTTTAGTCCAGCATCCCCACATGATCTGGCGTTTACAAGTTCTACGCGCATTCAGATTCTCTCGGCTAAGACATTACAAGTTCATAAAACCATTGCCAAGTTTAAGGACACGGTATACTCGGGAGAGTTCCGACCTGACGGACGCCTTCTCGTGGCTGGTGATGCTACGGGATTGATCCAGGCATTTGATACGCAGACCCGTGCCGTATTGGTGACACTCAAACCCACATCGCATGCTGTACATGTTACAAAATTTCATCCGTCCGAAAAGTCGACGCTTTTAAGTGCATCTGATGACCGTGTGGTGCGGTTGTGGGACATGACTTCTCCAGACCCGTTGGTCGAATTTGGGGATCATGACGACTATATTCGTACCGCTGGATTTGTTGGATCTTCAAACTTGATTGTTACGGGATGCTATGATGGCTGGGTACGGATGTATGATCCGCGGGCAGCGCCTAGCGATGGCCCTGTGGCCAAATACTGGCAACAGGATCCTGTTGAATCCGTGCTAGCACTAAGTGATTCGACCCTTGCAAGTGCCGGAGGCCCCCAAGTCAAATTGTGGGACCTTTCTGCAGGTAAACGCATCACGACGCTGGGTAACTTCCAAAAGACTGTCACATGCTTGGGATCAGCAGGTGAACGAGGCATGCTCGCAGGATCCTTGGATGGCCATGTCAAGGTTTTCGACACAGGAAACCCCCAATTCCCCGTACAGTTTGGCTGGAAGTACGGCGGGCCCGTACTCAGTGCAGGGGTATCGCCTGATCTGCGCCAGCTGGCTGCTGGTCTTACGTCGGGTCTCGTGTCAGTGAGGACGCGAAAACGCGAGCCTAAACGGGCGAATACCGCCCCTACACCCAAATCATCCAACTATGCACGTATGATTCGTGGTTCTCAGTACCAGGGTGAACGAGAGGCCCAGGTCATCCAGACTGCTCAGAAGCCCAGCGTGAAGCTTCGTGCGTATGAGAAGCACATCAAGTCATTCCGGTGGTCTGATGCTCTTGACGCAGCATTCAAGTCAGGAATTTCGGCTGACCAGACCGTTATGGTGCTGGAGGAATTACGAGCTCGAGGTAAGATTGCGGTGAGTTTGGCAAACCGTGACGAGGCGGCTTTGGAACCGTTTCTACGGTGGTGTGCTAAGGCAATGTATCACCCTCGCGCTGTTTCCGTAGTAGCCGACTGGATCGGTGTTTTTGCGGGGATGTATGCTGCGCTAGTAGAAAAGAGCCCTGTATTAGCGGGCTTAGTGGGTGAAATCCATGTCAAGGTTGCCCAACAAATTGAGCGTGCCAAGGATGCGCAACGGATTGAAGGAATGCTCGATCTCCTAATGGCGTAAAACTCTTAACTAGAAATAAATAATGCTGGGGATTTTATGCAGGGAATAGCTATAACATAGCGCCACTACCGCCACGACCACCATGATCGGGTTGACGATGTAGTGGATCGAGATGAAGTGGGGGCAACAGCATTTCCAGACCCTCCACGGCCGATTGTAAATCGCTCTGGTGGGTGTAACAGCATACTATTAGCTGCAGGGTCTGAAAGTGGCGCTATTGGTGGAGAAACGGGATAATAATTGGGGCTTCCGTATGCTGGTCCTTTAGAATGTGAATTGTGAAGGCCATTAGATTCAACACCAGATAGAAGCGGTGATGTTGGTTCGAGGGGAGGGCTTGGTGCTTTGACAAAGTTGCCATATCCACCGCGCCCAATGAATGCCCGGGACGATGGAGGCGGTTCAGGTACTGAAGGTGGTGGAGTATCCTCCAAAAGACTTTTGGTCCTGACGCGGTTTCCGTAGCCACCACGTCCGCTGAATACCATGGTTCATATGATTGTTTGTTATTTCTGTTAAAATATTTAACCCCGGAGGGTCACGCACTGGTCACGCACGTCAGTGGTCCAACTATGGGCTAGGGATGTAGCAGCGTCTAAGCAGTCTGATGTGGGGAAATTGAGGGGATTGGAACCTTCGCAGAGATGGGTATCCAGTGATTTTCTGTAAATATCACTTATTGATGAATTCAGCCTTTTAATACCACTAACATTACACTTGAGTCACTCTACTGACTGTCTTTGTGTAGCATCAACGCTATCTTCCGTCCAACGCACCGCCTCGAACGAACACGTGATATGATGACCCATAGCAGAGCTTTTACTTTATGATTCATTTATTCACGTGATACCATTACAGCACGTGCCAAGCCCGGTAATAAGCGAGATCACGTGCGACAGTTGTGCTGACATCGCTAGGTCACTTGACCTTCGGGCTTCAACCGACTGAAAAACTCCAGACGAAATGATGCGCGGGCTGGCTCCCGCTGTCACCATGAGGGCTCGAAGGCGAGCACTTGCAGTCGTTCCGACGGTATTAATGATGCGATATATGCACACTTCGCGACCATTAGGTGCAGAGGTGCCATGGTATGTCAAGGAGGCTCGGGATCATCTTCGCCCGTTAGCTCAGAGCCAAGAGTCTAAAATGCCTGCACTGCCCGAAGATTCTCCAAAAATACTGAAGCCGATCGTAGCGCGTACTGTCAATGAGTTGGGACTTCGAGATGTTTCAGTGATTGATGCACGCGAGTCGTCGGCAGTGACTGGTGTAATGGTAGTAGCCACAGGAGTGTCACCTAAACATCTTGGAAGTGCTGCTCAGGAGCTCATAACAATGTTGAAACGTGATCATGATATAGTAGCCTCCAGAGATGGCGTACTGACATCAAATTTTTTAAGGGTCCACAATCGTCGGCAACGCCGTCGTGCTCAGCATCTACGTTTAGGGATGCCAGCTGCACAGCATTTGAGCCGTACAGGGGCATGGGTTGTTCTGGATACCCATAATGATGTATTTGTGCACCTCATGACTGCGGAGCGGCGGGCATCGCTTGATCTCGATAGTTTATTCGACAAGGAGTTTGCAGATGATGAATCCTCAGATCTTCCGGAGGAATTTGTATTGCCTCGTCGTCCAGCTTCCTCGCATTCTCAGCAAGATCTCACAAGATCTCATAAACGCGGATTCCACACTGGGCGGATATCGCGTTCTAATCGTGCAACTCCGTTGGAACTCTTGAACAATTTAGTAGCTGGCAGTGCGGCCGATCCCGATGCATTCGTGGCGTCTTTTGGTGACTCTGCTCTGACCTTGGAGGACTGGAAGATGCGACTGGCTTATTTCTCGGTAGCTGCCGCCCAGGCTCCAGCAGGCGTGCTCCTGGACAGGCTAGTGAATGAGGCACGTTTGCAGCAAGCTAGTGGTGTTACTCTGGATAGTGATGATATCGAGCGTGTTCTTAGTGGGATTTGCTATAATGGCCAGGCTGAATATGCTGTTAAGGATGCTTCGGATGAGATTAGTATGGCAGCATGGCACGCATTGTGTGATGTCAAAGCTGAGCGAATCCTCGACTTACACTCGTTTGCATGTCGTGCCAGTGGTAAGGGGATGCTCACAAATCCCCGGGCTGTGGTACTGCTATTCAGAGCATTTGTATCACCTGCAGCAACTTCAGTATCACCAGAACAAGCGCTAGCTCACCCCACTCCTCAAGCTGACGTGCCTCTTGCGATGTACTGGGATCGCCGTCTTAAGCCGCTGCGGCTCTTGGTTGAAGACTGTGGGGAGTTGCAGCAACCACCGGTGTTCATAATGATGCTGACGGCTCTGGCCAACGGCAACAGCTGGAGCACGTTCTGGCGCATTCTTGACGATATGCGGTTGAGCTCTGCTCTTGATACTTCCCTCATTGAGGTTGCCGTGGCGCTGGTCGTCCGTGGTGGAGAGCCTGTGCAGATCTCACATGCCATCCAAGCATTTGTTCCTTCATTGATGCTGCAGCACTCAATCAAACTCACACCTGCACTTTGCCGGTCTTTAGAGGCGGGACTTGCCGTTGTTGACCCGCAGTGCACGCGGTTCGCATCGTTACGCCAACTTCTGGGTACATCACCAGCCCGGCCTACCACTAATCCTTCAGACGCCATCTCAGGGCCACAATTTGACCTAGGGCAGGTGAAACCGAAGCCGGTGTAAATGTTTCAGCCAGTGTAATATTACAAGAATGTGTTGAAATTAAGTAGCATGTTTTTTATAAGATTTCTGCCGGGCTCTAGATTCGAGTATATTGCCCGATTAGGAAACTATTTATGAAGGCACTGTGCGTAAGCATCTCAAAGACTCTGGCTAGGCTTTACCCCACAATTTTCTTGGGATGAGCGCCAGTGCTCGTTTAGACGGAGTTTCAAGGTCTCTTGGTGAATCCATTACTGGGGGGAGTAATAGAGGCCATGACTATAACCATGCCACAGATGCACACTATGAAAAGTTAAGGTCAGAGGCGCATCAAGCGTCAGGGCGGCACCAACATTATGCTGCGGAAGCAAAACAAGCTTATGAACGTGGAGATAAAGCTGAGGCGTCACGTCTGTCGGGAAAATCTAAAGAGTTTGAGGCTCAAGCCAACAATTTAAATCAGGAGGCTGCCCAGTGGGTATTTCGAGCCAACAACGCTGATTCCCAGCCTGATGAGATCGACCTACATGGGTTATTTGTACATGAGGCAATCTCTTGTCTTGACTATCGTGTTCACGCGTCTCTGTCGCGAAATGAAGATCATTTGCGCGTGATTGTTGGCAAAGGCCTCCATTCAGAGAATCACATCGCGAAACTCAAGCCGGCCGTAGAAGACTACTGCAGGAAGCAGGGATTCCCGGCACATTTAGACCATCATAATGCCGGTGTTCTGGTGGTAAGCCTGAAGGGTCAAGCCCTCGGCCAGGGCCAGCCCCAAGGCTATGGAGGCTATGCCCCGCCTCCAGGATACACCCAGCATAATGCTCAACCGCATGCACCGCATGGAACTCATGGGCAGACTCATACCGGTGGACTTGATGATCTGGAGCAGTATATGCCTCAGAAGCTGCGGCGTCGCATTTCGCTAATAAAGCGCATCTTCAGAGTCCTCGCAAAGTGCTTTTCTTAAAAGTACACCTGATCTCTTGGTATTAATATAGACATTATGTATAGTATTTAGTATTCACTGTTCTAGACTTTGGGCCAAGAAGTCCACAAAGAATGGCCGAATGCGATCGGGGGCCAGGTTGGCTGACTTGTTGAAGGCCACAAATGTACGACGGATGCGGTTCAGATTGGCCATACCCAGGTTTAATGGAAGTTGAAGGGGTTGATCGTCGATATGAACTTCTGCTCCGGGGGCATCCCGGTGCAAATCCAGAACTAGCCGAACTACTGCAGCCGTCTCATCGTTGAGCATTTTCAGGTAATCTTGTGGTGCTGCTTCCCGGGTTTTGGTTGCTGTAGTGGTTTTAATTGGTTTCTGAGTAGTTAACGATTGCCATAGCTCATCGGTAGGAAGCTTGTCTTCGGGGAGAATCACAAATAAAGGTGCGTCCCAACGTGTCATACCATTGGGCTCCTCAAATCGAAACGCTAGAGCATCCCATAATTCCTGTCCCCATGCATCGGCAATGCATTGGTCCCGAGGTGTGCCCACATATAATACTAGTGAAGGTGTGGCCAGGGCGCGGGCCTCACAAAATAGTTGATAGCGGAAACCCTTGATGTAGCTCATGTTATCAAGAATTACCACTGTATTTTTATCAAGAAGTCGCTTTACAGCAGACATTTGCTTCGACCGTGCTGCTTTCTCGCTATCCCTCTCCGCATACGCGGTTCTTGGTATCCCCAGGCGGTCGTCATCAATAACCTCGACATTGCGAAGTGTAGTTACAGAACCTTCTTGAGATGCCTGCTTGATACGTTTTCTGAGGATCTCAGCAAGTTCTGCAGCACGTTTACTTTTACCAGACCCTGGAAGTCCGCAGATCGTCACGAGTGGCATCACCACTGTCGTGAAAAATCATTACCAAATCAGTAGTGGTACACTGAACTGTCGACGAAGCAGTGGGCATTTATTGGAGACGGTTGGTGGATCTCACACAATGGCTACTAACTTTGTTCCCCGAACGATATTTCCAGAATACCGGGTGGCTTTGGCTAGTTTCCCTGGTCATCACCGACGCACTCTTCAGACTCTTAAGCAGATGGCATTTCAGATTGATCTGGTGTTGGAATTACGAGATGCACGTGCACCACTTTCCACTATGAACCCTTTGCTTGATAGTGTACTGCCAGGAAAGTCCAAGTTCACATTATATACCAAGTCAGATATGAGCCGACTCAAGCACTCTCACTTGGAGGCATTACATCCCATGGGCAACTATGCACTTATTGACACTCGTAGCACTAAATCAGCTGCACGAGTCCGGCGCATTTTAAGAGAACATGCCAGCAAGCAAATCCCACGACCGCCTCTGGGTACGCGGGTCCTTATCACAGGTATGCCCAATGTGGGTAAATCATCATTGCTCAATGCTCTAAAGGGTTCACGCAAAATTGCCCGGATTGGCACAAATCCAGGTGTCACTCGTTCTGTATCTGAGCTGGTGTCAGTCTCGGTGGGCCGCGACGAGAAGGTGTATGTGCTAGACACTCCTGGTGTCGTCACACCAAAAGCCTACAGTGTTGAGCATATGCTTAAATTGTGTCTTGTTGGCTGCGTCCCACGGACCCTGGTTGACCCAGTAATCCTCGCAGACTATCTGTTGTTCCGTGTGAACCTCGCACACCCCTTCGGAGGCAAGTATCCGGGAGCACCCACCAATGATGTGCATGAGGTATTGCATCGACTGGCTCCTCGCGCAGCAGAAGAGACTGCTGTGGCTGCAAATTGGGTAGCAAAGTTCTCTCGGAGTTCACGTTCCGAGTATCTCGTCCTGGATACTGTAAATGAGGACACTATTCGAGATATCCAGGAGCTAGGCCGCTTAGAGGCCGAGCGACTCGATCTGGCAGGAATGCCAGTAGATATGCGAGTTCGAAGACGTTTTATGATGTGAGCTGTTCAATCTATGTTAAAATGCTCCAAGTTAAACTCCATTGGTTACGGTACGACAGCTTTATACAAAATCCTAGAGATTTCTCGTTATGCATATTCGTAGATCCTATCTCAAGTTGTTAGAATGGAGTACGACTCCGAGTTTGACGATGAAGACGACATGCAAATGCTGTCAGATCAAAGTGATGGTATAGAAAATGCATATTATAATGCTAAAGCATGGAAAGAAGATGATCCCCAGCGGGCACTTGCGGAATTCGCTGCAGTTGCGAATTCGGAGCCTGGGTCGGAATGGGCAGTGAAGAGTGCCAAACAGACGTTAAAAGTTCAGGTCCGGTTAAAGTCGAACTTTCTAGACTCATTCGTGGCTGTAGTTCGGGAGCTCGACCGTGTAGGTGGAGAAATCAGTGATAGCTACCGTGATAAGTCGTTCACCAATATGGCTCAACTAGCTGAACGTCATGGCAGTGGACCTGAAATGTACGAGCAGGCACTACAGGTAGTAAGTTCAGACCGTTTAAAGATGCGTGTACGCCTTAGCTTGGCGCGGTACCAATTGGACATGGGCCGGATCGCCGAAGCAGAGGAGGCCATGCAGGGCCAGGACGATATTCCCGGTAGTGGCAATGGGCTGGAACTTGAGTATTTGGCACTTAAGATGCAGCTTGCATTAGCCAATGATGAATGGGCTAATACAGAACACTGGTATGCTCGGGCATCCTCTGTCAAGACTCCTATCGCTGCACCCCGCATTTTGGCTGTCATCCGGGAGGTTGGAGCCATCTCAGGACTTCGCAAGCATCAATGGGAGTTATCTCTCGATCTTCTACTGCGCAGCTTTAAAGGATATGATGAATTGGGCCGCCCCGATGATCGGTTGAGAGTATTGCGGTTGTACGTACTATCGGCGTTGGTTACAGAGAAGAATCCGTTCGACCTACCTGAAATCAAAGCATTTGAGATAGAATTGAGTGTAGAACAACAACTTGCTCGCGCATTTCTTGAATATAATGTTGCAGGGTTCCGGACTGCTATGTCCAGGCTCAGAGCTCCTCCACACCTATTGCCGGACCTCTTGCAAGATGTTGTGGGGGCTTTTGAAGCCCGGACACTTATTTGGCTCGTACAACCGTTTTCACGCGTGAGATACTCCTATTTGGCTGATAAACTACAGATTGACACAAGCCATCTCGAGACCCTCTTAACCCAGATGTTGCTTGACGGGCGCCTTCCTATGCGGTGTAGGCTAAATGACGTTGACGAAGTTGTTGAGAGGGCTAATCCTGTACGAGAATTCGGAGTACAGGCATCGCATGTCCGTCTTCCCGCGCGATTCGGCCAGGAAATGGCGGCGCGGGCTCAGAAACAAGCAGAACAGCAGATCCTACGCCAACCGGGAGCAGAGTCTAATGAGGAACCAATACAAACCCCAGCTAACGAAAAGTTCCGGAGTGCCCAAACTAGGCTACTGGCAGCGACGCGGGCGTTACACACAGCCATAGTATCCTAATCATCTAATAGTACAAGAGCCAAAGTATGCAGAAAGAAATAGTAATGCTAAGATTCAGATTTAAGAATGCAAATACACGGTTAATCCCGGTTTTATTGTACGGGAATGCTTTGCTCCCGCTCAAAATTGTGTTCAAGAGGTTCCTTGGCCCCGGATTCTTTGCTACCCGACGGAACGCTATTAGTAGACGGGGCTATGCCTGTGAGTTTAGGAGCCGACCAGGAGTTGAAGTCGCGGCGCAGCTCAACGTAGTCGTATGCAAATTCACCAATCTGGTCTTCGTCGATTCCGCGCTCCTCAGCTGGTTCGTCGACGCGCAGATTACAGCCTGGAATCAGGTTGATACCAAAGGCTAGAATAAGGGTTAGAGCCGTTGTCCACCCAATACATGCCCCAATATAGGCAATCTGCTTATAGATCTGTTTCCAGTTACTGCTGACCCAGCCACCAGGGTGATCCGTAGAGCCATCAAGGCCGATAACCCAGTCGGCACCAAAAAGCGCATTGAACAGTAGACCGATGATTCCTGCCATGCCATGCTCAGCAAACGTATCCATGGAATCATCGACATTGATGAGGTATTTGATTTGAGTTGAAAAGTTGCAAACAATCCCGGATACGCTGCCAACTACCACCATGCCCCACATGGGAATCACACCACAGCATGGGGTAGCAGCCACTAGTCCTGACACAACACCCGAGCACACGGCCACCATAGACCATTTGCGCTCGAGCCGCCAGTCAAGTAATGACCAAGATAAAGCACCAAAGCACGCGCATATATTCGAGTTCCACACCGCATACACCGCACGCAAATTGGCCCCTAGTGCTGAGCCACCATTGAATCCCAGCCAACCGAACCACAGCAAAATCGTGCCAAGAGTGACCAATGACACATTGTGGGGTCTGAAGTTGATCAGCAAACGCTCTCTACGCCGTCCAACAGCGAAAGCAAACGCCATGCCGCCTACACCGCTACCGATCTCGACGGGCCCACCGCCCGCAAAATCTAGAACCCCCCACCGGGCCTGGGCCCAGCCATCGGGACCCCAAGCCCAGTATGCGAGTGGACAATATACGATAGTTGCCCAGCAAAATGTGAATAGCAACGTAGGCCACAATCGGCCGCGCTCAGCAGCTCCAGCAGGCACGGCGATGGCGCAAGTCACTGCACAGAACATGCCCTGAAACGCGCTGAAAACAAGCTCCGGATATGCAGTATCTTCAGTGTCAATTATATTGCGCAGAGCAAAATTGCGCAGGTTGCCAATGAAACCATTGCTAGCGGACTTGGAAAATGCCAGTGAATACCCCCAAAACCACCACTGGAATAATGCCATTCCTCCCGAGGTTAGAGCAAGCCAAATAGCAGATAAGGCAGATTTCCGCCGCGCAAGTCCACTATAAAGAAACCCAAGGCCGGGAACCATCATGAACACGCACATAGTGCACAAAATAAGGTAGGCGGTATCGCCCGTATCATAATTTATAGTGAGCACGCGGCCGCCTGACATCGATGGTGGACTTGCAGGATTCCAATCTACAAAACCAGATCGATACCAAGCCGCGACTGATCTCGAGCTGCCGCTAGCGACAGAGACTGACTGAAATAAAGGCTTATACTGCCCAGCCTACGTGAGTCATCAAGATCGGAGGGCGGTTCTGATCTACCAAGCAAAGTTCGCCCCATTGGAGGCAAATTGATACCACACGGGCTATATAGCACAAGGTAAAAAGTTACATGAAATATGGGGTCAGTATAAGGCTACACATTTTAGATCTGCATCTCTCTACTCTCTATACGCCACATCTTACATGGATACTGCAGCGCCAATGAAAAATCTTTATCGCCATTATGCAGATTATAACAGTCAGCAGCTGATAACATGCGCCAAATGTGCGGCCAATGATTCGGCCGAGCTGAGGCCGAATCGACAGGTTATTTAGGTATATACTGGGTGTAGAACCAGATCGACGCAGGTTCCTCGAAGATCAGGCTAAAAGATTCCCCATATCCTCTGGCACCATGAGGGGGGTATTGCCGGAGCTGCTTAGCAACTAACTAAGTAGGACTAGCTCCAGACCCACCAAAATCAATAATACGATCCTGGCGACACCGCATCCTACTGTTAAGTCCTTTCCATAATTCAAAAAAAAAAACATACATAAGAATTTACACAGCTGTTGTATTGGATTCCTAGTCGTACTAGTAGACCACCATTTAGAAGATATCTCCCGAGTTGGCAAGTTCATGGTCGCGCCGTTGGGCCCAATAGTTGTTAACAGGCTTATAATACTCCTTGCCTGTGACAGGATGCGTCTCAATCTTGAACCATTTGGGTTCATAGGGGGTTCCAGTGGACTCCCGTATCCGTCGCGCCTTACGTTGCTTGTCTTCAACGCGCGCCTTCTCATTACTGGCATCATCGTAGCGACCCTCTTCCATGGCCCTCTGGTCAGGACGAAGTCTGGTGTCTGTTGGAGGTAGCCACGGCTTCAAGTTATCCGACAAATCATTGAGAGTAATTGCGAATTGCGTCAGGTTGAACGGAGCAGGTTTACGCTCATGGACCTGCCACAATAACACCGGCTTTTCATCGCCTCGTTTCGCCCAGATCTTGTCGTTCCAGGTACCACCAACGGACCACAATTCATTGCCCTGTTTATCCTTAACCACACCATTTAACTTGTAGGCCGAAGAACCGCGCCAACCCCGGGGCTTGAAATTAACTGTGGCACTCAACCCCAATGTGTGGTTGGTCACATGCATTTCACCATGGTTATCCACAACAGGATTGCCAACCATGATACCCACGACGGACGATGTCACCTTGCGGAACGAATAAAGCTCTTCGTCAGTGCCGCTGCCATTGTCAGGTCGGAGGTTCAGGTACCACAAACCAAGCGGGTTGATGTCGAAGGATCGGCCATAGAATTTGGAATCAACGTTGGATTCACCATAAAAGTCCCAGTGGCGAGACTCCGCCATCAATGCCCCAATTGGTGGGTGATGCGATACCTGCTCTGCCATTAGCCGGTAACCTTTGTCGGGTCTAGCATATTCGTAGGTCTCTCCCAGCAATGGATTGAATGGTTTGGCCACTCTATTAATTGTGGAAGAGTATGAAGAAGCTGCAAAAGCCACAACATAAGCCAACCGCAATCCTGGATCATTAACCGCGGCAGCTGCCTTGTCTAGCAAATCTGTGTACTCCATGTCCTCTGCAGAACGTTGTAGCAGGCTTGTGCATTCATTGAAAGTCACTGGAAGCGTCATTCGAGTCATATCACGTCCAATCAGATTCTTGAGAATACCCCATAACGACATGCGTGGCCTGTTGTCGGCATCAATCTTAAGGCGCTGGCGAGGCGGGTTTTCATAGCCTGCCCAGCTCTTTTCCTCATTGAGTCGGCTAACGACAGTTGTCTGTGGTTTCGTGTATCCATCATCGGATTCTTGGGCAGAGTCCTTCTTGTCAGAGGGCTTCTCTTCTTCCGGAGGTTGAGACAACTGTGATGGTTGCTGTGAAGCCGAGGATGCACCTGCATTCTGGTCAGAACCTTGACCAGGGGCTCCCTGGTGGATTCCAAAGAACATTCCACCACCTGACGCACCAGCAGCACCTCCGACAGCAGCGCCTTCTGTTGAGCGGGCATTTGTGCCGTTGGTCTCTGAAGCCTGATGCTCAGTCGACTGGTGCTCGGGCTCAGCGGCCTTGGCTTCGGCACCAGACACGTGCGCATTATTACTTGGTTCATAGTCACCATCCTCTCCAGGCATTCCTGGCGCATCGAAGAACTCATCATCGGACTCTCCATCGTCAGCCTTGGTGAGTGCATGGAGTTGGCCATCCAGACGCTCGTAGTTCAGCTCCAGATCGCGGTAGTTTCGCGCCCACTGGCGCTCAGCCTTGTCTGCACGCTCCAAAAGAGCTGCCTTACGTGCATCACGAGCCTTTGCCCGTTCCGCAAACGTCTTAATGTCTTGTTCCAGGACATCGAGCGAGTTTTGGGCGGTAGTAATCGCTTCTGCCAGTGCTGGCTCTGTGGCTTTAGGCACCAAAAGTACCAAAAGCTCCTTGACAGCAGTAAGACGTGCGACCATGAGATCAGCACTAACCGAAGGTGCGTTCTCTTCCTCCTCTTCATCAGCGAGCTCATCTGATGACGACGCAATGTCGTCATCTTCCTCGTCTTCGTTGGTGGCAGCAAGATCGTTCACAAACATGCCATTCTGCCCTTCGATGCTCGGGATGCTTCCCTTACGCTCGTGAGTGCTTGTGGGGGCTAATTGTGGTGCTGTAGCACCCGTTGCGGTCCCAGAAGTCCCTGTGGAGTTGGCTGACACCGAGCGAGATCGCTCATGCTGACGCTTCTGGCGCTGCTGGGCCTTATCCACATCTTTGGCATGGGTAATGGCGTTCTGTAAAGTCCATACCCAGCGGTTAGTCTCCGCAGGATGTGCTGCTTTAAGGTGAAACCGAACATTAGCAGTACGCACCTCGAATTTATTCTTCTCCGACGAGTCAAGACGCACAAGCGCATGACGTAGCGCCATTGTGCCTCTCACCAGTCGCTCAGAATTCGCATCATCACGCCTCCTAAAGTAACTTAGGGTACCATTGCGCAGCACAAACCATCGAAGCTTGTATCCTGACGTGAGATTGGTCCACTTCTTAAGGAAGCCAGCCATAGCAGGGGCCTCAGCAGCAGCTCCAGCGGCGGGATTACCACCTCCCCCTGTCTGCTGAAGGATTGCACGCGACTTAGCTGCACTATTAAGGGTGCGCACTACAGTTTCGTCGTGGGCCAGATCACTAGGCAACCGACCTCGCGTGTCCTGGACCAGTGGATCACCTCCGTGATCAAGTATGAATCGAACTAGCCGAAGGTTTCCCTCGGAAGATGCTTCATGCAGTGCAGTCAATCCGGTATCCGGATCAGTACCATTAATGTTCAACAACTCCGAGATCCGCGGATTCGAGTATATGTGCTCGAGCTCGGCAATATCCCGCGCCTGGAAAGCGTTCTTGAGCCGCACAGCAGTTTGGGTCGAGAACTGATCCTGCGCATGACTTAGTGCGACCTCCATCCGGGAATCACTCACCAAATCCGCCGCAACCAGACCCCGAGTATTGGTGATGGTATCATCAGTTTCGGGGAGATTCAGCAGATAAACAGCAACGTCCCGGCGGCCGCGGATTACAGCTATATGTAGAGGAGTATTTCCATGGCCATCGGTCTCATTAACGGACCTGTGAGCCCGCCTGTACACGTGTTCAACCACCCACTGTACGGTAGCTAACGACGCGCTCTCCACAGCAGAACTCAACAAATGTGGAAACTCGGCAATATTGTACACACGTGATACTTCGGCCAGTTGGTTAGGCCCCGGAGCCCGCAGAGCGTCCATGACCTTCATCTGGATCATGGACCGCTCGAGGCCACCCCGTCCAGACATAGTTGCTGATGACGTAAAAAACCTTCTGGCCGAACGTCGCTTCCTCTTGGTGGGTCCGATCATCACGTTAATCCCGCCCTTATTAGAATGAGTTCTGGAGTGTGAATTGAGCTCTAAAGCAAAAGGGTTCTTGGATCCGCCACTACACGTCACTATCGGAGATCTGAGTCCTGAGCTTACAATAGCCACTATAGTGATTGGTAGTAATGATTGGTAGTTAGCAATCCTCCCAGATATATACGAATGTGCGTGTAGGAGGGGAAGGAAAACGACGAGTAATCACTCGTCTTTTCGTCTATATATTGGCCAAAGTTGTTGTATCAAGTGATGGTTATTCAATCTTATGCACAAGCTCTATTCTTAACTTTATGCACTATATTCAGATTAAGGATGACGGTATTTAAAATAATCGCGCCTCACCATGACGGATATGCGATATTTTTACAAAGTCGGCATGCGAGGTCGGCGGTAACTCTATTTTATGCATCACAAGTATCCATTACGCACGGCTAACAGGGTTTATGCACGGAAAGCCGGCATGAAGGAGATACGTCATAAACATGGATTATGCACTACAATGCACTACAATTATGCACGAAAGTTATGCACTACCTACGCACTACGCATGTGCTAATTATGCACTAAGTTACGCATTTGGCATGTTAGTAATCGCGACGTCCCTTGGAAAATGTTTCGCCTAGTCGGCCGGCAGTTCTGCCAACGGCGAGCGTATTCCGACGCCAAAGGGCCGTTTGATGTCGCCTCGTGGCTCACTCGTATCGAGGCTGTCACTCGGCGCCCTCGTTCGAGCCCTCCACGCCGACAACCCGGTGCTAAAGGTGCCGAAGCCACTGCCAACTCGGCTACTGGGCGCCCTAAACGGCCTGCTAACGCCCAGGCTGGCCCCAGAGGTCCTCGGCCGCAGGGACAGCGAAACTTTGGGCCCCGTGATGCGTCGGCTGGTGGTCAACGAGGCCCAGGATCTGCCCCTGGCTCGTCTCGAAACGAGGATCGGAGTCGGCCCCCGCGTTCTAGGGATGCCTCGCAACCTCGTCAAGCTGATAGAACTGCTCATCCTCAGCGTCGTGGGACTCTTCATAGTCAGAATACCGCTCCAAATGCAGATAACACGGCATCCTCTGGTCAAACTACCGTACCTGACGATGTTGTATTCACTCCTCTTGATTCGGCGGCATTTGGGGTTGAGAGCCGGCCTCCACAGAAGTCGGCACGTCGCCCTCCTCGTGTGGTCGTATCCACCAGAAAGCACCGGACCAAGAGCAAGGGCAAAACTGCTTCACAACGCGTACGCGAGCCTGGTGCGGATAGGCGACGCACTGAAGGTCTTGGTGCTCCCCAGCAAGATACTTCATTCTTGACAGGTTCACAAGGTCTCAAGTTATTGCAGGGCCTAGAGGGATCTGCCCCACAAGGTGGGTTTATTCGGATTCCTGATGTATCCCCTGCCTCTCTTGCCAAAACCCTTCCTGGTGCAGCGGTGACTTGGAACACCCGAGTACTCGGTGTCGTGGCTCAGCGTCCAACCCCGCAGACATTGGCTGGCCTTCTAGATAGCCGGGTCGCTGGTACTTACCCTGATACGGGTACAGAGCAGCTATCACTGACACTAGCCCGAAATGGATCGCTTTCCCCAGAGTCACGTGAGCTACTTTCTCAGATCGCTCAGGGTAAAATTACCCCTGCACAAGCCGCGAACAATGCGCGTGCTACATCTTCTCCGCCTGCCTAACTTCATGTATATACAAAAGGAACCACCTCACGGATATCTGCTTTAACTATTATTGTCTATATTGGTGTAAAGTTGTGGACCTACTCATGATCCTAAGTTTACCAGCTACCACAACACCCCCCCACACTGGCCGTTATTTATAAACAATTCCTCGGTAATAAGTATCTGTCAATATCATATACTCTATCATTATAGGCTATATATAGGTCATCAACTACGAAATAAAAATAAAAATAAAAAAAAAAGAACCCACGGACAGAAGCGTATTTACTCCTTGACAAGCTTCTTAGTGGAACGTACAAGACCTTCAAGCCAGTCCTGGTGTCCATTCAACAGTAGATTGGGCCGCGTACTCGCCAATTCAGTAGCCAGCTTACCGCGTTGCACTTGGTGCAAAACTATGCGGACACGATATCCAGGTAGGTCCTCAATAAGCCACGCGTGGTAGACTTGCAGATCTTGGTCCTTACCATCACTGTCAGTTGCTGTTGCCCGCCATGACAATCGTGCCACATCAACCATGGATGGGGGGACAAACTCCTCAACTTTGGCTGTGAGAGGAATACCAAAATTCTCTAGTTCAAATTCTTTATAGAGATTCAATTTCGGGCCATCATTGTTGGGGAAACTCGCTGATATTTTGTGTTCACAATAACTCGGCCATTGAGCACTGTCGATCAAATGTGGCCACACATCTGAAGCACTGACATGTTTGACGACCACCTCATTGGCCACAAAGTTCTCAGTGTCGCCAGGGATGAAATCATTCGGCCAGTTAATCAAGGCTGCGCTCATTGTTGCGAAACTGACGTAGTAAAGTGGGGTGGGGGTATATTCTGAACCTCGGTGACTTGCGCACTGGTGTAATGTGGGGAAATGCTTTCTGACGCACGATTTATTACAAATTATTGGATATCCCGAACTTCCATCAGTACGCATATTCTGCTAAACTACGCATATAGTGAATAACGCAAATTAGACTGGCCTAGTACAACCTGCCCATGTCGCGTGCTGCCTTGCGTGTATCTGCTCCAGCAGGAAAGGCAACAGCGTCTGTTCTGTTTCTTCATGGACTAGGAGATACTGGCCATGGATGGTCCTTTTTGGCCACAGATGCTCATGCCAGACCTGCTCTACAGCACGTAGATTTCGTGCTCCCACATGCTCCAATGCTACATATATCGCTAATGAGGGATGAAGCACCTGCATGGTTCGACCTCGATGGTTTTGGCCCTGAAATTGGTTCAAGTGACGTTTCTGGCACGTTATCCAGCCTCGCCAAGGTCGAAGACATGATCGAGGCCGAAATTAAGCGGGGAGTCCCCGCGAACCGCATTGTTCTTGGCGGGTTCAGTCAGGGCTGCGCTCTCACACATGGCACAGCTCTCGTATCCAAACACAAACTAGCAGGATTTGTCTGCTTTTCGGGTTTCACCCCTATTCCTGATGAGCTCGAGAAAAGAGCCACAGGTATCAACCGGACTCAGCCCGTGTTCATGGGCCATGGCACGAGTGACCCAGTGGTACCGCTAAAATCCGGGAAAGACTCTCGCGATTTCTTGCAAAATCACGGATTTACAAACGTCGAGTGGCATTCATTTCCAGGGCTTCCACACTCTGTGGATCTTGAAGAGATCGAGCTTGCCTTGAAGTTCTTGGAAAAAACAATTCCTAAAAGTACTAAGTAGAGTACCATATATAGTGCTCTGATAGATCAGACATACTTCTTTTGTGCCTCCGATTTCACCAGGGAGTGTCGTAATGCGCTGCGTCGCACTTGTACAGCGCGCTCTCGTAGTTTCATCGCTACAAAGTCACTTACAGCAGAGGCAGGTAACCCAGAGGGTGCCCGTTCAATCACGTACATCAGATCGAGTGGCGAATCATGTAGCACATCTCGGATGACTGGTAAAGGAGCTGGATCAGTGTGCCCAGTTACAACCGCAGTGTTGAATATGAGCTTGGCAAGGTCCTCACGGATGCTCTTCTCTGCAACCTGTCCTGGTGGTTCCTGAGGACCAAGCGGTCTTCCATAGTCTCGGTAGTAAAGAAGGGATCGGAAATCGCCAGTTTCAGACAGCATTTCGATGGCCTGAGCGTGAAGGCCAAGCTTGGCATACAGAGCTGCACGTTCAATACGGAGACAGGGGAGCTTTTGATCTAAAGATGTCATTAGCGAAGTTGTATCGACATCGTTTCTTCGAATGAGCACCCATAGCTCTTCCAGAGCCGCGATGGTCGTCTCAGAACCGTTCTCCGCTAACCTGAGGCCAATCCAAGTCACCGCATCTGCCTTCGGCCATGAAATGCGTTTATACTCCGAATAAAGTGAATCAAACTGGGATGTATCGACACACCCAAGTAAATCGGCCACGACCAGCATGGCCAAATCTGCAACGTAGCGCGATGAATTTTCAGAAGCCAAATAATGCAAATAGTCCCGCCATGCATCATTATTGGTTTCTTTCAGGGTGTCAAGAAACACGGAATCATCGAGTTCCACACTTTTGTGTTTGAATATCTCAAGCGCAGTCTTGCCAAACCCCCGTCGAAGAAGCTCAAATCCTGAGTCCCAAACCAAACTTGAGTCTCGAGATTTCTGGAGGTGGGACTGGAGAAGAGGTAAAACTCTCTCCGTTTCATCATTCAAAAGTCTTAACCAGACATTGACAAGTTCCCGCGACTGACCAGCAAGCGAATATACATGCTCCAATACCCCCCAGCGGCCCTGGGCCTCAGCTTCAGCGAGGACCTTTGCCCGTTCCCGAGGAGCTGTTAACGCCATTCGCGCAAACTCATCATCATCTACAATGCGGCAATAAGGCACAAATAAGTCTGCGGGAGACCGTCGCCGCTTGTATTCTGTTTTGAGGTACAAGTGCAGGAATTCAGTAGGAGGCTTGGTTGGGTTGTCACGAAGTTCCTTGAGAAGTGGTCGGAGTCCCAGAAATAGTGAGGGCTCTTCATCCTGTAACTCATAAATGTACAGTACCAGATGGTAATCGAGTCGAGGACCTCCTAACCATGCTCGTTCAGCCTTCTGAAGACCATTGTATGCATGCAATGTGTGGAGTGCCAACAGCAAGGATAAGTATTCTAGCTCCATAACACCTTGCTCAGTGGATATAGTCATGGGGTCAGGAACTATCTCACTGATCACACCATTCAGCACTGCCCTTTCGAGAACAAGTAGACGGGGTTCTGGGTACCACACCCAGATCTGAGGACCAGACATAATAGCCACATCTGACTCAATGCGTGAAGTAACTCCCAGCCTATCCTCTAAATCTTTGCTAGAAGTTGACCATTTTTCCGTAAATAGCGCTACTCTGTCGGCATTTTGAGGGTCTTGTACTATCACCTCCTTAGCACTCGACAGATCATGTATCACAAGTTTACCGGACACACATGCGAATACTCTCCCAGAAGATACAACAATAGATGATGGATATTGTTCCCATACAATCACAGCACCTTCTCTGATCTCGCCTTTGGTCGTAAGCACTATGCCGGTCGCTGGGTCTTTCGAACCGGTTCCCTGCACCAATAAAACTTGGTCTATTCCCACTGGAGCAACCATTGGGACAGTATCAACACCACATGGAGCCAAAAATTTGATTTCCCCACTTTCTTCCACGGCAGAATATCCAGCAGAGCTACCTACGACCAGTTGGCCAGTCTCGAGCCGACAAGCGCTACATGCGCCGCGAAGGTCCACCGTGCGCTTAAGACGTAACCCACTAGTTGATACTTCTAGGATTCTGATCGCTCCAGGGCTGAATACTGCCAATCTATTGTGGTCAAGGGCGCTACCACCGTGGACATCACGCATCGCCATGCCCGAAGCTATGTCAAGATTGGGTAAAGTATAGCCAGTAGCAGCCCCACCTTCGGTGAAAACTATCACTGTTTTGACTTGTGGAAGTGATACAAATCCTGTCACGGGCCGCAACTTGCGGGTTTCAAGGACCTTTGGAGGATATGTTCCAGGATCGGCGTTCGATGCTACGATGATCCTGCCATGAGAGGCTCCTACTAGAAGCGTATGCGCAGTATAATCTACAGCGCCAATATTATCGCCATCCCATTCGAGGCCCTGGGCGTTCTGGCTAACGTCCAGGGCCAGCACCCTGGCGGCCATTGTGTCTAAGCCGTAATTGACAATGTGCGCTAGATGTTTATATAGAGTAGATGGGCGAGAGGAAAAGTGACATTATTCAATTATTACCGGTAAAACGCTATTTTTTTTAACCTGAAATGAAGCAGATGAATATTATTAGTATGGTGTGTATGCTCTTTTCGGCCTTCATTCCTAACCCGCATCTTTTCGTATGTAGCCACCGTCCAAATAAATACATACATGACTGCATGTATGAGCACATGATTCAGGGCCTGCCTAGCAATCATGCACTGAAATCAACATTCTCGCTGATCTCTGATATATTTTGAGGCAATTCAGACGGATGTGAAGGCACTAATTCCTCAGCCGTCTGCTCCTCCCATCGCTGGCGACACATTGGACAGAGACCATTTGAGTATCCCAGCTCGAGCCATTTATTTATACAGTGACTGTGAAATTGGTGGCTACAATGTCCTATTACTGGTGGACATTTAGGCCCTGGAAAAGTGCATTCAGGACAGGTACCTTCAAGACGGACACGACAGATCCCACATACCTCACCACCAGTCATAGTCCAAGACCACACCCCCACAGGTACCCATTCATTAATCACAACTTTCATGTGATATTGGTCCAGGAGTTATATTGGTAGTAAAGAACCGGTTGTCACGCCTCAAAGTTACTCTGGGGAAGGAACGCGCAACGCTCGGCTGAGCTAAGTATAATGTCGCTCGATCGGTCATAGTACACGACAGCATAGCGACAGAAATCCAGTCACCAATCATGTACATCTCAGGGATTTATCAAGATTTACCCGTGGTAATATTAAGTTTCGGCTCATATTTAGCTAGTATTCGACCTGCGGATCCTTGAATGCCCGCCGAAACCGCCAAGCTTCTATATACGTAAGCATCTGCCGCGTCAGTGATATATCTACCCTCCCCCCACCACCCCCTTTTGTAGGACCGGACTCCACCGGAATTAAGACCCCGGGTATCAAAGATGGAAGAAGGCAACGATGGAGGCGGAATGAACGGTGAGATGGAGCTGCGTGAGCAGGACAAGTGGCTACCGATCGCCAATGTGTATCGCATCATGAAGAATGCATTACCCGAGAAAGCGAAGGTATCTAAAGAAGCAAAGGAGTGTGTACAGGAGTGTGTGAGTGAATTTGTGAGTTTCATTACATCCGAAGCTAGCGAGAAATGCAGTGCTGAAAAACGCAAGACTGTCAACGGTGAGGACATTCTTTTTGCCATGACGAGTCTCGGCTTTGAAAACTATGCCGAGGTGCTGAAAATCTATCTCACCAAGTACCGTGAATATCTGACGACCCGCGAACGTTCTAAACGTCCGGGTGGCTCCACATTGTCAGCCTCTGCATCCGCGGGTTCAGGCATGGTGTCTCAGTCTGGTGCCGATCCGATGACCGGTCCAACAGATGCTTCGCCACTTGATGAGGCCACTGGTCCCCCTACAGAAGCTTCTGAGGATGATGAGAGTTTCCACTATGGCGCATTTGATCAGACTGCTGATGAGCCGTTATACCCGGAAGAATATTCGCAGCAGTTCTCATTCCCGTCTTAAAGTTTAAAATAAACATCCACCTCAGACCTATATAACGACGTTACGACTATTTTTTCTAATCACGTATGGGATCCATATTAAATTAGGCTGAGCAGTAGGTCCCGACCCTGAGCGCGACTCTTTTTGGTGATCTCTTTCTTGTTCTTTTGAAGTTGCTTCTTCAATCCACCACAGAGTTCACTATGCGCTTCCAATAAAGCAATAACGGCAAAATTACCCTCACCAATCGACCAACCCACGGGGTTGGCTTCCACCAGGTCGGCGATTTTAGTAGCGAATTCGGGTACATTCCGAATCAATAGTTTAGCCACACGTCCACAGATTGGATTCGCCTTTAAGGGGTGAGTGGACGCAGAAGGATCGCCACTAAATGCCTCAGCCAGGTGATCCACAGCCTGAGTCTTGTCCCCTTCAATATTAGCCAGCAGATCGCCGAGGAATTGCATCCCAAGCGTATCTGTGACTTCCACCTGGCCCACAGCCGCCAATAAAGCAGGTCCAAATGCACGAAGCAACTCGACACGTCGTGTACCATCATCTTTCTTTGATGTTAGATGCTTAAATTGGGTCACCTCGGCAAATCGGGGCCGCACAGCTGCGAAGTACTTGGGCGACTCGCCCACCAGCAGGTATAGGAATGGTCTTCTAGCATAGCGGTGCGACATCATTTCTGCCATAATGGGTTCCAAAGTGCCAGCGAATGCTTTGTGAACCAATACTGTGTCGTCAACTACTGCAAAAATGGTCGTCAGTACGAACTGGCCATACTGGTCCTTGGCCAGTTTGTCCACAAACTCGCGCAAAGCACGAATCAAACGCTTACGTTCTTTGGCAGTGGCCATAGCAAATACCAAGGCCGCCACTTGCGAGCCAGCGCTGGTGTGAACCATCTCGGCGATCTGATCAGCCACAAGGTCGACAAAGGTCTCTCTATCCGAAGACTGCAAGTCAAGGTTACGCACGTACTCGAGCATAGCTGCATGGACAATTTCAAACCCAATTGAACCTTTATTGACTGCGGCCGTGATCACAGCATTTAAATTCTGCATGAGATAGGGACGTTTCTCCGGCTGTTGCTGGAGAATCTCTCGTAGGCCAGCCGCGTTGCCGCCCTTGTCCTTAAATACGGCAAATTCAGAGCCGAAGAATTCCCGAAGCATCTGGCGACGCTGTGGAGCAGTCGCATAGTCGCGGAAAGCGTCCTCAATCACGTAGGCGCCTTCCCGATGACCCATAAGTTTGCGGAAACTGCCGTGCATCTCATCAAGGATTTGGGCCCTCATAGATGCACTACCATAATGCAGCATCTTTACCAGCAAGTACTTCCCATAGCTGCTCTTGGCTAACTCCACATAGCTACCACGCAGAGCCTTTGTGATATGTTCGCGTTGGTCCTTTGTGGCATACTTGAGAATGGATTGAACAACACGAGAAGAGTCGTGGCGGAAAACCAGTTCACTCCAGCCTTGCGACTCTGCTAGAGCATATGCCTCATCGACGTATTTGCGTCTAACATCTGGAGCCACCGACTTGGCCCGCATTTTTTCCCAAAGCCGCTTGATCTCATCTATTTCCTTGCCATGAGCCTTCTGCAATTTCCGTTCCTTCTGAAGCCGTTTCTGTTCAAGACGCTTTTGCTTCTTTGCTTCGGCATCTGCAGGGCTCTCTTCCTCACCATCCTGGCCTTCGTCCTGGTCGGATGCCTCGTCATCAGAAGCAACGTTGTCCAGTTCATCTTCATCCAAATCTGAGCCATCAGAGCCCGAAGCAGAGCTCACGTCGTCCAAGTCATCACCAGATTCGGACTCGGATTCCTTCCCATTGAGACCGCTGTTGACGGAATCATCGGACTCAGACACATCCGAAGCATCCTTCGGGGCCTCTACGACCTTCTTTACCTTCTTGGTATTCCGGAGCACCGCTGCAGCTGCGCGTTTTGCCGCCATATTCCAAGGAGATTGTGAAATTTCACTCTGGATCGACATTTCTTACGTTATATTTTTCTTCTCGGCGGGCCGTGTGACTTTTGCTCTGACACCTATATTGGGCGGGTATATGCGTCTATTAGGAGTTATGTTACAGAGACATTTTCAGGAACGAGGAGCGAACAGAAGTTTACAGTTCATCTTTGACTGAACCTTGCACGCCTGAAGGACTGCCGACCACGATGTAGTGTACGTATAGGTCACCAGGAGGCCCGTCCGAGTCCGAAGGCATGCCTTCACCAGCCAAAACCTCAGTGTAGCCATTATTCACTGATTGACCTTCTTTACGGCCAAGAGTAAAAGTAGTTTCACCATCAAGACGGGTTAGTACTCGTGTCCACCCACCAGTCCGGGCCTGGATCCCGCTTAACACTTCATCCCGGAACAGATGACGGCCTCTCCGGCGATATCCCATGGTGTCCTGACGAGATTCCACAACTCTTACCACGAGATCGCCAGCTTCCCAATCTGGATTCTGGTCTGATTCACCATGAAGGACATGGTTGAAATGACGAGGGGCCCCCTTAGAGATTGGGACATGGTACGTGCGTTCCTCATCCACCACCCGTTGACCGTGGCAGATGGGGCACGGCTCTGATATGGTGCTACCAGTACCTCCACACGCATCACATGTCATCTGGATACGCTGGAACATTCCTGGGGCCAACTGGTTTTGGACAATCCTCTGTCCTGCACCCTGACAATGCGAGCACGTATGCGACTGCCCGTCAGCGCTACCAGTACCATCACATTCATCGCAGATACTTTTGAGCTTGATACTGAACTCCATGGTGGAACCCTTGTAGCTATCCTGGAGTGATGCTGGGACCACTGTCACGGTGTCAGGGCCCTTGCGAACGCCGGGACGGGCGCGAGCTCCAAATCCGGCACCACCAAAGAAGTGTGCGAATAAGTCCATGGGGTCTTGGTGGTGGAATCCACCATCTTTTATTCCATTCTCACCATATCGGTCGTATTTTTCACGCTCCTCTTGGTTCGAGAGCACTTCGTATGCATTAGCCACTTCAATGAACTTTTGGGCCGCGTCTTCATTCCCGCCATTCTTATCTGGGTGGTACTGTTTACTGAGTGATCTGTATGCCTTTTTGATTTCTTTTTCGCTGGCGCTCCGAGAAACCCCTAGTACATCGTATAAATCCCGTGCTAGCACCGCTAGTAGGATGGGCGCCAGCGCCCACAGACGAAGAAGCCAACTCATGCTCATGTAAGCGATGGTGCAACGGTGATGTTGAGGCTCGAGGTAGGTCTTCTATTACATTCGGTACTATAAATGATAAGTATAAACTACTATTGAGGCAGACTCGGAGAATACGTGATTAAATTATGTTCCAGTGTCGTAATATTGTAGTCTTCACCGTTGTAGGTAATCCTGGTTCACTCTCAAATGGGATATAGACCCGAACTATCATGCGGTTTTGCACAAATATATTCCTATGGGAATTCCGCAATGAACATGATTCTTAAGTCATTAGTTCTACTATCCTTCTGTAAATATTTTGGTCACCCATGTACTCTGAAAGCTATGTTCTATCGAGGTCTGCAAGCTAGCACCTATGAAGTTAAGCATATACGATACTACTGCACACACCTATTTGCACTTAACAGCAGATGCATGAGATCGTGCACATTTCGCATGGTCCCCAGGCTAATTGGCTAACCAGTGAATTCTTCAATGTTCAGCAGACTTATTTTATTTACTCGAAAGACCAGCTTCCCTACTCGCACGTTGACCCTACAGTTCGGTTCACGTCGGGAAAAGAGTATACTCCAAGGGCTGAGTTTTGGGATTTTCGTGGAGGGTTCGGGCATCTGCAGCGTATTTCGGAGAAATATGAGTCTAAGCAGGTACCTGATAATGTCCAAAAGATAGAGGGTCATCAGCTCCCTCCCGGTGAATACTGGACTGATGACCTTCAGATTCCGCTACACCCTGCGAACCAGCACGAAGTCCTTAATTGGGAGTTTGATCCGGAGAAATTTCCGAGAGGGCGCCAACGTGGCTCCACGCCAGAATCTGGCAGTGCTGAGTTCACTCATTTTGATATGGGTGTGGATGAGTTCAAAGAGCTTGGAGAAGACCATTTAGAGGACACTCTGCGTACTACATTAGAAAGATGTGATTTGCTATCAGGCATATACCTAACAACCCAGTGTGGTGGCTGGTCCGGGTTTAGTTCTTCATTTGCCGAGTCATTGCGGGACGAATATTCGCCGCGTACTCCACTCTTTTCATGGATGTCAACACCGACTTTCAAGGGTCAATCAGCAAATGATACGTTTTTAGAGACAATGCTTCACCTCAGTGAGTTTAGCTCTTTGGTGATTCCCCTTCAGGATCCAGCCTCAGAAGACATGAAAGCTATAGCTACCACCCATTTGCCGCTCTTTGAGACAATTGGAATCCTGTCGAGTCTCAGAAAAAATAGGGTATCAATGCATACTTTAACTGAGCAGTTGACTGCGTGTACAAATGGCACAAATATCATTAGAGCTCCAAGCTTCCCGATATCACCGTTTGTAACTACCAAATCGCCCATGGTGAGAGCGCGTCTCAATGTTGTGCGTGCAGGAACTTCTGGAGGTATCCCAGTTTTAGACGATCCTCTCTTCCCTCCAGGGTCCGAGGATTCCGAGGAGCAAAGGGTGGACTACGTGTGTCCGCAGTCGTTAGCCGGTCATGTTGATAAAGAACTGTACAGACTGGTTCTGGATAACAGCCCAGTCTCACTTCGTAAATTGGTATCCCCGCGTAATCACGATATGCGCGAACGAGTTTATGACCTCACGGAGCCTTATATATGGACATGGGATTCCGATAGTGACGAGTAACCTGGTATCTTCAAGGAGTGTGGCCAATCTCACTACTTGGAAAGATTTGCTTAAGTCATTACGCTTCAATCATAATCTACAAGGGCTTTGCGGGGCTTCTTAGTTTGGGTGCCTTTCTCGGATAGATCATCTGACACAGTTCTTTTGGTACTACAACCTTTATCAGCATCCTGAGACTCCTTATCATCTCCAACAGCAACCACGGCTTTTTCATTTACTGACTCTTTGTTTTCACTACTAGTACCATGCTGGAGATGTTGTTTTGAGTCCGTTGTTTCCGGTTCCACTTGCTGTGGCTTGGGGAGGGAATCCTGGATAGAAGAATCAGTTATTTCGTGTCCTTCATCTTTTCCTCCAATTGGTTCGCTAGTTACTTCCTCAAGTTCATCTCCAAGAAGGGCTCGAACTGTTGCCATTGCTTCTTGTTCAGTTTGGGTGGAGTCCGCAGAGCCTGGGGTATTAGCGAATGCATTGGTTTGTGATGGCGCTGCCCATCGAATGTCCAATATCTCATTACCAGTAAGAGTTTGGGCCGACATTGCTTCTTTTGCAAATTGAGCGTAACATTCTTGTTCATATGTGACGAAACCGTACCGGGCGCCAGGTTTTGCCCGCACCGATGTCACAGGACCCCACTCTTCGAACTGAGTACGGATTTGTTTCACCAATACAGCTGCATTCGACTTACGCGATATTATTCCGACGTATAATGTTTTGTTTGTGTGATTAAATGAGCCTATGCCGCGATAATCGTGGCTGTGGGCCATAAACTTGCTCCGGCCAAAAATATCAGTACTGGACGCCCGGCCATCTCCCAACGCTGGATTCGGTGCACGATGTGCATACTTGCAATCTGGTCCAGCAGAACACATGCCACGCGCAAACCATAGGCATATTACTTTGTTTGCGCCACGAGTTTTGCCAGCGTCTCTTTTGAGCCTGCACCTGAATGGAGCTCGTGAAGGCTTGAAGACTCGGTCCCCACCTGCCCAACTATTGTACCATACATTCCACACGGTTCCAGGCTGGGTTTGTTCCCGGCTTTTGCTCCGAGCTACCTCAAGTTCTGCCTCAGTGACCTGCCTTCGTGCCCATTGTTCGGTGTGCATAATACCGGATGTATTACGCTTATGTGTCGAGTTAATTAGATGTCTGAATCCACATATAAATAATTAATGGGAGGTGTTTCTGATATACATATTATATTAAGAGGGGCTTAATTACGCACGGTTATCCGATTTCATCAAGTTTATATCCTTCCTTCTGTAGTTTACGCACGTACCAGCCTTCTGAAGTCTCTGGCGTATCGTTCCACTCCCCGGTGGTCTCATTGTATTCCAGCGGATCGCACTCAGCATGAAGGCGACGTTCACGAATGCGATCAATCATCCATCCAGATGTAACTGGAGGAAGATCATAGTCTTTAAGGTATTGATTCCGGGCTGAGCCCCTCACTACAGCCCAGCGTTCCAAATTACACTCCCCTTCCCACCATGACCAGACAAGGCAGTGTTCAACACATTCGCACGCACGTTTACAATCAGCCAACGTGGCATTTGGCCATAGAGGATTACCACCATTTGCCTCAATAATATCATCAATGCTGTACTCCAACACAGTTTCGGCCGTGATGCGCCATGTCCGAGCCCCGGATCTCCAATTCGGACGCTCGTCGACAATATGTGGGAGAATCAAATCTCGATATGCTTCCGAATACAGCACCTCCCTATCTCCAATCTTTTTTTCTTCATAATTAAAGAGCTCTTCCACCTCTCGTGGGCTGAGGTGATGCCACGTATACATAGGCAAGCACCATGCACCGTCTTCAACGCGGAAATCGTCAAATGCCGCACCTTGGAAGCCATCACTCATTCCTGGAGAACCCCCATATGGCATGTACATAGTGATATTGGCCTCATTCAGGAGTGCCTCGGCAACAACAGCATCTCCGCAGCAATTCCATACCGCTGCATCGGCATAACGCGCCAGAATGTCATTAATGCGCTCCTCATCAAATGGATCGGGGCCAAACAGTCTACTCATGGCTTCCCGGCTGATTACGACGCCTGAGCCACCATGAGCAAATGCATATTCACTCATGTATGCCGGAGAACCAGTATAAATCGGTTCATCTGGGTTCATTTCGCGAAGGAAATTAAGCAAGCCTCCCTGGAACACAAAAGTGTCATCATCGATAAACACAAACCATTCAATATCAAGGTCATGGGCCTGTTGATACGCCATGGCCAGCATGGGCATGTTTTTGTATTTGTCGGATGCCCATCCATTATCTACGTTCAAATCATTGGAATCAAACTCCCATTGTTCGGCCCTTAAGGTCTGTAGCACGCGATACTCCAACATCTGATCACCATTAAGAATGTGTTGAGGAAGTTTTGCGAATACGTCGTGAATTTGGACGCCGTTAACCACCTCATCGATATCAGCGTACACGGCACAATGGGGCCATCGGGGCAGGGTTGTTCTAAGATGAACCGGAAATCGTGACCGAAGTACCCTGTGACCTGTTTTAAGCATCATAAATACTTTTGATGCATATTCGTCCAATGGTCCTACCACCGGCTTCGAGTTTTCTGAATGCCAAGATTCAAGGCTTGGCTCATGCTCGGCATCTGAACCCTTGTGAGGAACTCCATGGTAGTCTTCATTGTTACCTAAATGATATGCTCCAGTGTCCACAGAATGTGGTTTAGAGTGATGGGGCCTGAGATTTTCCGGGAGTCCCGCTGGACTCAACAGCATCGGACCAAGAAGGAACATTGCCACGATTAGGACAGCTATTACTGTTCCCATAAGGCGTCGATGGCCAAAGTTGAGGTTCTGAGCCCATGCCTGCAGTCTTGATAAGAGCGCTACCATGGTCCAGTAAGGCCGCTGTACTAGCAGCTCTACAGCTCAGCTTGTGAGAAGCGAGCGCGTCAAGCTGCTTGTGTAAGCCGCTGGCACTTGCAGACGCGGTGCCTGTAATTAAATCACTCGTGGATAGAAACCCGGGCATAGACATGACTTGAATTACAGTACCAACAAGTAAAAAGACATTCATAAAGGACTACTGGATATAGAATATCTTTTATATCTGGTTTTGGACCTCTCAGTCTTCATAAATAGAACCGTCTATATTAGTTCCAGGCTTAGGGTTGCATATATAACAGGGAAGCTGCGATGAGCCAGGCACGGATTAGTTAATTGGAAGCGCAGGTCATAGCATCATATATATATATACTCAACACAGGTTTATCATATATTGCTTGCGACTATCATTATTTATTATTTCAACAACTCAGCTTAAGCAGATTGCATATATAACATGGGATCTGAGATCGAGTTAAGATTGTAGGGCTAAGATCCAGCCGGGCAAAATGTGATAGGTTGTAGTTGTTTCGGATTGGTTTGGGGGGTCTACTGAGAGCAGTAATACATATCCTGAAGTTGTTTAATTTTGGACTTGGAATGAGATCCATCTAGCGCTCGCCTGATCATAGGCTCCTCTCCAGCTATATCCAGAATTCTTGATCATAAAGTATCGAGATAAATAGTAGTTACACCTGTCAGGACGACTATAACTAAGCCGATTGGTATATTGGCGACACGACATATGTTATACATATATGTGCATATTTTGCAAAGTCATTGGCGTCAAATATTCGTATCACCATACGTTAAACTTGATTGTATTCAGATATCCGTGACCAGTTTTTTTTACTAGAGAGATCAGCCGTGTTGCTTATATGAAACCCGAGTTGCCGAATCCCACTGTCTCCCTGTAAACGCGCTGTTAGCACCATGTCTGAATATGCTTACTTATTGTGGGACGTGACAGAGAGGCTTTGCAGTAGGAATATCCTGAGGAATACTCTACTTATAACCCATGCTACAATGTCTAGAGTTACCCAATGCTGGAATATTATTCTAGATCGACAGTATAATATTAGTTTACGTCAAGGTTCTCTGTTCATGCTCATATGTTACCTGATAGGTACTTTTATGATGTAGCTATAGACAAACCATTAGATGTCGCTATCGCCGTCAGATTCATTCGCGGCAAGCTCAGCTGCTAGTTCGTCGTCACTCATATCTTCCACATCACGTGGGCCGTCTGAGTCCGAATTTTCATCTTCGCCGCGGTTAGAAGATGCCCCATCGGCCTCTTGAGCGGCTGCTGCCCGTGCTTTACCACGTTGAGAGCGCGTGGTGCGTGCAGCTGCTGCCTCGCGTTTGCGAAGCACATTGGCCTCTTGCTCCTTGCGCCGACGCAGTCGCTCCGCATCTCTCTGGTGATGCTTCGAGTCCAAGGCCCGAGCTTCTTTCTCTGTACGCTTCTCCAAAGCATGGAACAAAGTGCGTCCTTGGCACACCCCATCTTCAATTTTAGTGAGAGTGAGTCTAAGTCGGGGTCCCACTTCCACAAGCTTAACAGCAGTGCGTACTCTAGGACCCTCGGGAGTCACATCATTCCTCGCAGCATCTGCAAGCACTTCATCTTCACCCTCAGACTCCGACAGACCAGGGTCAGCAACATATTCACTGACGTCGCGAAGCTCACCAAGATTAGGAATAGCTCGCTGGCCTCTACGTGCTGCAGCAAGCTTTTTAACGGCTCGCGATGATCCCACGGGTCTCGTAACCACAGCGTAATGGCGCAGCTCCAGCTGGTCCTGAGTCCCAGGAATACGGTCAATGAGCAAACAGCGTGTGATCGACGACAACTGAGTGGCGCTATCAACCTGGATAGATGGTAGCATATTGTGGAACATTGAGGTGAGCAGTGCATCTTTGTCGCTCGTTGCGGCCGCAGTGAAATTGTTCATAACCAGAACAGGAGGCTGTTGCATTTCCCTAGCACTGAGCGCATGGGGCCGCGCTTGGGAACGCTGAATATCCCTACACAATACATACTCATCCACGCGGAAGTAGAGTGTTGGGCCCCGAGGTGTTTTGGCGATTCGGAGGGTGGTGTGACCATTGGCACTTTGAGAAAATACAAATAGATGTGTGACTCCCAGAGGCCCAGCCATCACCACATAGTCCTTGAGACGGTTAGACCGCCGTTCTTGAAGCTTTGCAGCAGTGTGCGGTTGCATCACATTGCGAAAGTCGCGCACAAGCTGGCCTAGGGCTTTGGTCGGTTTGCGCTTGGCATCGCCCATTTTAAGCACCATTGATTTAGGAACACCCTCTGTGGGATCATGTGTGACATGAGTTCTCCGCTTATGTCTGTGCTTGGCCATTGGATGCTTCAGTTATTGCCCAATTCTAGCGATTAGGTTGGTTTTATCGCCTTACCCAATATGTATTTTTTTCACTGCTTGGGCTTTCCACAGATATGCGTAACACTCTAGTATGCACAAATATAAAAATCATCGCGTGAAAAATTATTTTACGCATAGAGCTGGCTATGGCGACCACATTCAAAGACTTGGGGGTCATTGACATCCTATGCGATGCATGTGAGCAGCTGAAATTCACGAAACCTACTCCGATTCAGGAGCAGGCGATCCCAGCGGCGAATGAGGGTCGTGACATTATGGGATTTGCCGCAACAGGCTCCGGTAAGACGGCAGCGTTCGCGCTTCCGGTTCTCCAAGCGCTTTACAAGGCGCCTCAGCCACTATTCTGCGTTGTTCTGTCGCCAACTCGTGAATTGGCCCATCAAACTGCTCAGCAGTTCCAGGCGCTGGGCGCTGCGATGGGTGTTAAAACCACGGTAATTATTGGCGGTGAGGACCATATGCAGCAGGCAGTTGCACTGAGCCGCAAACCTCACGTTGTTGTAGCCACTCCCGGGCGATTGCTGGATCATCTAGAGAAAACAAAAGGATTTCATCTCAAGCATCTCAAGTATCTGGTGCTTGATGAAGCTGACCGACTGTTGGATATGGACTTCAAGGATCCCATCACCAAGATCCTCGATGCGATCCCAAAGGATCGACGGACATATCTATTTAGTGCAACACCATCTAAGGATGTAGAACAGTTGCAGCGTGCGTCTCTACGAAATCCCGTGCGTATTGCCATTTCTAACCGGATTTCTACCGTGTCCACCTTGATGGAGTACTATGTGTTCCTTCCACTCAAGCACAAGGATGCCACACTCGTTTATATTCTCAATGAATTAGCAGGAAAGAGTGTGATTGTATTTGTCAATACCAAGGATGATGGTACTCGTATTCCGCTGATGCTGGAAACCCTTCAGTTTAGCGTAGTGCCTATTAACGGTAATATGAGCCAACAGGCACGTCTCGGTGCCCTTAACAAATTCCGAGCTGGTCATAAGCAGGTACTAGTGGCCACAAATGTGGCTGCACGCGGCCTTGATATCCCCCAGGTTGACGTGGTCATCAACTACTCGGTGCCCGACAACGCTGCAGACTATGTCCACCGAGTTGGACGTACGGCCCGTGCCGGACGGTCTGGTAAGGCGATCACATTCTGTGCCCAATATGATGTGATGCGCTACCAGGCTATTGAAAAGGAAGTCCATCCTGATAAACCACTCCCGGCATACCCTATCGACCAAGAAGGGGTCATGCTCCTATTAGGATCGATTGACGAGGCCCAGCGCCAGTCCAAGATCGCAATGGCCCGGCTTCATGAAAAGATGGGGCGACGAGGTAAAAAGCGACGACGCGACGATGACGATGCATAGTTGCAACAACCTAAGGGACATGTACAATTAAAACAAAAAAAAGAGGTGTTCTACATATGGGAATTCATTCGAAATATCTGCAATTACCAAAATCGAATCCTCTAAAAACTAGGCAGACAACACCTTCTAATACTAGTGCGTAGTAAAGATTCATTAGTGAAGCAAATGATCACCACACCCGGGCCAGCCGTAGCGTGACAATTGCACTAGCAACCATAGCTAGTGCACTACACCAGAAAGTAAGTTGGTACGATCCTAAGCGATCAAAGTCGAAAGCAAACAGTAGCCCAAACAGCAGCGAGCCGACTGCAGGACCCAGTATAAACATCCCCCAGTATGTTGCAAATCCCTCTATTCCCCATACTCTTGCTACAATCAATGGATAGAGCGTGAATACGGAACCATACGCAAATCCTGATATAGCACTGGTGGCCGAGAACGGCATGGGTATGTTCACCATCTGCTGGGCAACTGCACATTGTACAAGGGCTACAATCACAAGCAAGACTATGAGCAACTGGTGCGGCGGGACATTCCAAAGGTCAGTGTAGGCACCCACACATAACCTAGCCAGGGTTGAGAAAGATGAAAACAGAACCACCTGTGTAGAGGCTTTTGGAGGGTCTTCAGCATTCACGGCCTGGGCAAGTAGGCCTAAGTTATTTTGATACATTTCCAGAGGTCCACTTACAAGAACGAACGTCGCTAAAAATGTCCAAGTAGTCGGGTCGCGTGCAAAAAGCCGGATATAGCTTGCTGGAGGGTTTGTGGGGATCTCAGAGATCTCACGATGCTTTCCGACATCTACACGGCCAATTCCTGGAGCACTCCAAGCTGCTAACCCAACAACTGCCAACCCAGCTGCTTGAGCACCTAAAATCACCGCTGCAGACACGCCAGAGCCGAGACTCCGCGAGATGGCCTGGCTAAAGAGTAATGATGAAATACCATATGCGGTGGTAGGTGTTGATATAGCCAGCAAGGCAGAGTCGGGGTATAAACGTGCACAGTTTACGAGGGAGCCGATAAATACTGCAGAACACGCTACGCCCACTGTCGCAAAACCAATAGCCATCCACACATATGATAGCCTTAAGTGGAAAACAGTTGCACACAAGCCATAGCCTATGACATATGCGGCTGATCCTACAAGTCCAAGGTAGGAAAGACGCGACGCGTCAGCCGCATAGCCCAGGAATGGCACACAAAGGTACAACCCTGCTTCAGCACATATCGAGACGATATTAATTTCAACGGCCGAGTAGTCCAACTCATCCTGAAAAGCATCGGTGTATAAGGAAAATACTGTGAATGATGCCGACAGCAAGCATGCCATGGTGCTGACTGCGTATGCTATAGCCCGGCGTCGTGGTGATGCCGCATGCTCGGACTCTGGTCCAGGAACGATAGCTGAGTCTGTGATTCGAGATTCACCCAATAAAAGAGTCGATTCATTAGTGGAATTGCCGGAGACTGGTTCTGTACTAGCAGCCATATCGATGTCAAGGACACTTAAGCGAGTGTCCAGAGTGTGGCAATGGCAAGTGCAGTCTAATAGTCTTAAGTAACAAGTATGAGACTTGGACCAACATATGGCATGTAGTTTTTAAGGGCCATATATAATAATAGGCTATAATAAGTGCTTTACACAATACCTTTTTGGATATTTATCCTCAATGGCTACTAGAATAACCGTTAGACTACTCATTCGCCCCATCTTTAGACGTCTCCAGTGGAGTCCAGAAAGATGCTGGTTGTTTAGCCAATTCACTGAAACCGCCAATAAATTTGCCGTGGCTGAAAACATATGGTACTGTGCGTTGTTGTGTGATTTCAGTGAGAGTTTGGCGTAGCTCCCGACCCTGAGGTTCTTGGTCAAGTGTCAGCACAGCTGGCGCTACATTGTGCTGTCGAGCAAGTTTCTGTGCATTGATACAAAAGGGGCAAGTAGAAGTTACAGCCAAAAAAAGAGGTTTGGATATCAATGCCTGCACTGCTGACCGCCCGCTCATTGATGGAAAAGGAATCACACCTCGCTTACGGCACCACTTCGATCACACTACCCGTCCAGCTGAGTCACGCATGCGTCGACTAACGCCCGAGGAGCGGCGGGCCAAATTTGCTGTCCCCCCACGGAGTTCTAACACATCACGGGCTATACCACTATCCAACCCTGTTGGGCTACCAAGTAGGGGATCTCAGGGTCTTGATTCTGCGGCTCAGCGCCAGACGCTAGATACATTGGAAGCCCATCCGACCGCGGAGCGATTGCACCGTCTACGAGCTTTGCGAGAGTCTGTTGTGTCTTCACGCAGCCACTCCTCACTTTCCCGTCGCATATTTGAGACTTCTGTTCAAGAATTAGTCCGCAATGACCCCTCAGATCCGACACTTATGCCAGTGCTCCGGTATCTTGCTGACGAATTGGAGGGCGGGCAGCATTACGCATACCTGTACTCACTTGTCCTTGCAAAACGTCGCCAATTTCATGACGCTCTACGTATATCTTCACGCATCGACAATGTTGCTAGAGCGATTGTTACATCCGATTTACTTGAGTGGCATCGTCTTCTAACTGCAGAGCGAGATCCAGTGGCCAGAGAGCTGCTCCGGGCGGTGAAGCCTCAATTCCAGATCCCAGCCGGATTCCATATTGACCTTACTGCATTAGAAGCATAGGAATATACGGTTTCTTAACCAATTCCTGTTAAATCTTACCGTAATGCTACATCATGAATCGAATAAGGCTATACCTATCCTGCTTAGTCCGCCAGTCCACACGAATCGGCTATGGATTCTGATCCAGATTCAGATGTGGAGCTCGAAGAGACTACTTTAGAGGGATTTGCTCGGCTTATATCGAATGATTCAAATTATGATTTGGCTAATGTGATTATGGCATTGGCTGCTGCACCCCCATTGCGCGCGGGTATGGCCAACGAAGGCCGCGACATTGTTGCCGAAATCCCGTGGTCTAAGAACTGGTGGCGGGCACATGATCCACTAATCCAAAAAGAATCGCTTCTGGATAATATAGCCGTTCATTTACAACTCTACGCAGCCGCAGTGTCAGGTCAAACATCCCATGACCTTGTATCGGTAAAGCCACTACAAACATTACTAGTGGATGCTTTCCCACCGATTCCGGCTACTTCTCAGCGAAATGGAATGCTTTTAGCACTTCTACGTATGCCTCTACTACAAAAGGTGACCCAAATTATCCTAAAGTGTGTTGATGAACGCCAGCATCCAAACGACGCTCGTGTGAATTGCCTGTTCCCTACGAAGGCACCAGTATGGGATACTGATCATCAAACACTGTATTGGTATCTCGACAATATGTTGGATAAAGGTTGGTACTTTGACTCGCTACCACCGTGCTTATGTTTCGTCGAGACTGGTGAATCGGCCGGGGTTGTCGTTGAATCATCGCTCAATATGGGGCGTTATGGCGGTGAGAAACTACCGGATTTACGTGCATATGTTGCATCAATTGATTCATTTCGCCAGTTAAGTCCCGAACTTGAGCAAACACGTCGCGAAGCTAATTACAGTGCTAGTCTTCAGCGGGCCGCTCAATCGTTACGTGAATCCGGCCATATCGATGCAGCATCTGAGATTGAAGCTAAATATAAGGACCTACAACATCGTCTCGACCGAATTGAGGCTGAAGATCATCGGCTGCGCCAGCAACGTCATGCTCTACTAGATTCATTGAGTGACCGGGATGATGCCGTCCAGTACCAACTTTCCGCCGTTGCAACACAACGAGGAGTTGCAACATTTTACAGTCCAAACAATATTTTATGTTTTGGACCCTTTGAAGACTCTGTGTTTACCACTGATGACCTAGATGAGGCCTTGCGCTACATTCAGGTGGCATCTTCATCGAATTCTTGGGCATTGATGGTATATACTCGCAGTGAAGTCCAAGATATTGACGTAGAATTGGCGCCGTCAGTTCGCAAGTTCTGCGATCAGGACCGTGTATCTAGTCCCGATGAAGGTGACGACGGTGATAACCCTTCGATGGAAACAGATACCACATCAAGTGATGATGTTCCAGTGCCAGTGGAACAATCATAGATTCGGTATGCAACTTATTAAATGCGCATTGATACAAACTTGGTCATTTGGCTCGATAAGGTAAAGCTGTAATGTCAGCTATTGTATGTGGTTGACCCATTATAGTTTTATATTAGAATAACTAGAACTGTACAAAAGAAGGTCTCATCTTTCCAGAGTCTTGTTTGTGGGGATACTGGATATTTAAGCCGGCAGTCCACAGATGATCTTTATACATGTTGCTGACCATAATCTCGCCCATATGATCTGTGAAATTGAATGGTTAATCTTCCCTACGATTTATATCATACCCACCTAGTTACTCTGGCGTTTTAGCTGCTCGCTGCGATTCAGGTGCGTGGAAAAATGGGTGACTCCGTAACTCCTTAGCAGTAGGTCGTTCCTCGTGATTTATGCGAAGGCATTGTTGAAGAAAATCTTGAAGAAGTGGCGATGCAGTATGCGGGATCTCAGGAGCTACTAACTTTCCGATCTGGTATAAGGCCTGGGCACCCTGTAGCTCGGGGAAGGGGTGTTTGCCAGTGATCAGTTCAATGACGAGACATCCCAGAGACCATATATCGGCCTGAGTAGTCACTCCTGACTGACGGATCACCTCAGGAGCAATCCAGAAGGGAGAACCTCTCATGGACAACCGGTGCAGGTCGGTGACCTTCTTCGATAACCCAAAGTCACTGATCTTGATCTTCCCTCTGTCTGTCACAAGAATGTTTCCACCTTTTATATCGCGATGGATAATTTGTTTTGAATGTAAATATTCGAGGCCATTGACTACTTGTAGAACGTAATGCCGGACCATATCTTCTGAAAAAGCCCCCATATGCTGCAACATACTTTGCAAAGACCCACCGGGAACATACTCCAGAAATATGTTAAAAAAGTTATCTGCAGTCTTGCACCCTCGATATTGGACAATATTTTCGTGCTCCAAGCTTCTCAGCACGTCAACCTCGTGACTTAGGGTATCAACCATACGCTGCCATCGGCCATCCATCCTCATGGATTGACTAGCCAGAGGCACGCTTTTGACGGCAAAGAGCTCGCCATTGAACTGATTTACTGCCATGAAAACCTCTCCAAATGAACCTTTTCCAATTTCTTTACCGCGAATCCATTTGGACGGCGCTCTCATTTCCCGATCAACCTCCTCAAGAAACCGACTATCATCATCAACTATAGGTGGCTTGGGCCGAGGAAACGGATTCAGTGATGATAACCGCCGGGTCAGTCCGGGAGATGTTATGGCTGGATCCCCTGCAGTAAGAGGACTGCGCTCGCCGCCAGGTTGCAACAAGTTGCTGAATCTCCATGATCGCCGAGTATCACGAACTAGAGATAGCCGGCGGCTGAATCGTCTCGAGTTACGCGCTGTTTCCTCTAACTGGTCCTGCCTTGCTTCGGGGAAGAACTCGTCTAAGTGGGCGCTCACATGTTCGCTGGTAGGACGCCGTAGTCGAGGTGATCGATCCAGATTAGGTGTGGAGTCAGAATCTTTTTGAGGAGATCCATTTTTAGGGACCTTCTCATCTTCATATGGAACCTTAACTGTACCAGAATCCCGAGATTGGGATACATCTGGTACCGGGTCAATGAACATTTCTTTCCCCTGGCTGGCGTATTGGGCAATCATCGCATCATTCATGAATTCAAATTCGTCTGTGATAGCATGAGTAGCTTCTGTAACACCTGCTGCTGCCATAGCACGCTTGCGTAGATCCTTTCCGGATCCATGAAATGGTACCGCGTATTCCTTGATATCCCCATCTCCCTCCAGCATTCGGAACACCACCTCGGTGACTGGCTTAGAATCTGATATTTTCTTTGCTGATGATGTAGATGGACCTGGAGCTGCTGGCAAGTTTGCTGATCGAGGAGCGGGAGAAGTATTTGTTGACGTCTGGGACACCGGGAGCATTGGCGCTATTTCAGCTGATGATAACGTTGGCACGGTTGGGGCACTCAGCATACGTACAGGAGAGGTCTTTTGCAAGCTCTTAGGCATGTCTCCTTGGTTATTTCCATGCGAATAGCTCCCGTTTGAAGCACTTAAACTCCCGCCTGCTGTCATTGTCGCGCTAGTTGCACTGGTGACATTGAGACTAGCAGCGGTATTAGGAATGATAGCAGGATTGTTAATGTTGGTGTTATTGAAGCCAGTGGAACCCATGGGTAATGGAGATACAGGAGGGGATGTTCCCCACTCTGGTCGCAGCCGGTTGATGGCTGCATACAATCGCACACGATCGCCCACTTTAGGCACGAATCTTTTGAGGTCCTGTCTACGCAGATAAACTAGCAAATCAGGAGTAATGTCTTCTCTCACAAAGTCATCGTAATTGTGCTCGCATTGAACAGAGGCCAACCATTTTCGGAGATCAGTGGGCACATGGGGAGTATCGGGCTCGAGAACTGGCAGTAGAACCAGACTATCACTGGCGCCACGTGGTGATGTCGACATTGTGCAATGTTCTGCCTGTATTCAGGTTGTAATTGACCCCTTTTTGTCTAAATGAGTTGACAATTGGTCTTCGTGATATAGCCCCGTAAATGCCACGGACCACCCGCTGAGTCATGAGGATCCCTGTAATGGCGGGAGAGCCCAGCGTTTTATCCACGTCTAACGGTTTCCTAAATTAAAATAGCTATGAGTGCGATTACTTTTTCCTGAAATATTTTTATCAGTCAACAGGATCCAATTCATTTTGCTGGAAATTTGGGAGGGTTAATCACCTATATATGAAATCATTATTGGTAAGATTGAACCACAGTATATCCCTGACCAAACTTTAAGCATGCCAAAAATATAATTTCACCACAAGAAGAAGTAATTGACATATTGAGAAGATTTAATGTCTCAGCCCGCTTGACTATGGAGTTTCGGCCCGCCACGCGATTATATCACTTATGTCAGCTAGGAACCAGCGAGTGCTACAACAGCCTTTTGTAGGACAACGTCAACGAAGCGGAAAGCATGGCTGTTGTGGCCATTATGGTAGTCTCAGATACATGTGCGTTGCACCATGAAGAAGATCAAACGGCCCCAGCATTGAAACAGATGTTGCATTCCCTTGCTACTAATGTGACAGTAGAGTATGTTCCCGATGAAATCGAGGAGATTCGTAGTCGCGTCGAGCAACTCTGCAAGAACCATGAGCTGGTGCTGACTACCGGAGGAACTGGTTTCGGGGTGCGAGATGTTACGCCTGAAGCAGTTTCACCACTACTAGAAAAGCAAGCCCCAGGCTTGATCTCAGCAATGATGATCAATAGCCTAACAATAACACCCAAGGCAGCGCTTTCACGCCCCGTAGCGGGTGTATGTGGCTCATGTCTGATAGTCACACTACCAGGTTCTCCTAAGGGTGCTTTAGAGAATTACGAGGCCATCAGATCGGTAATACCTCATGCTCTCCGGCTCTTGCAGGGAGACTCGTCGCGGAAGTTGCATGAATCGGAGTCTCAAAGTCACGCCCATGGTCCTAAGTATGAATCTGAAGCGAATGGATCCAAACATGGCTACTCCCACGACCAGAAACACGTGCATACAGATGATGCGCACACTCATAACCATTACGGCCACAGTCATACCCACGGACATGGCCATGGTCATGGTCACGATGGACCTAAGTTCTATGGACCAGCCCATAGACGGAGACAGAGCCCATATGAGATGATCTCATTTGACAAGGCACTTTCAACAGTATTAGAAAATACTCCTGAACACCCTCGTATCCGCAAGTTGCCTCTGGAAGATAGCCTTGGCTATGTTCTTGCCGAGGATGTGCGTGCTCCCCTTAACGTACCTCCATTCCGTGCTAGTGTTGTAGATGGATATGCTGTAGTCCACACGGACTGCCCAGGGGTACTTCCATTGTCTCGTGTCGCTACGGCATCGTCAAGCCTGGCCACATTTGTGCCCAAATCCTGTGTTCGAATTACTACAGGAGCTCCTGTGCCTCATGGGGCTACAGCAGTAGTACCAGTGGAAAATACTGTATTGGTAGAAGAACGAGATGGTGAAGAGGTGTCTATTCGAATTGATGCGGAGGGAGTGAAGCCTGGTGATAATGTACGTGAGATTGGCTCGGATATTTCGCTCGGGGACCCGGTGCTCTCTAAAGGCACACGGATTACACAATTAGGAGGGGAAATTGGGGTTTTGGCTAGTATTGGCGTTGCCAAAGTCCATGTGTATGCTCAACCCGTTGTGGGTGTTCTCTCAACGGGAAACGAGTTGGTTCCTGTGGATGCGGCATGCTATGGATCGCAAATCTGGGATGCCAATCGCCCGATGCTTCTGGCTAATCTTCGATCTTTTCTGGGCCGAGAGAGTGTTGTGGATTTAGGCATTGTACGTGATGATACCAGTAGTGTTGAGGATGCTCTGCTTAAGGCTTTGGGCTCTGTCGACATACTTGTAACTACTGGTGGTGTATCCATGGGTGAACTTGATTTGCTCAAACCCACTATTGAGCAACTTGGTGGCCGTATCCACTTTGGACGTGTAGCCATGAAGCCAGGAAAGCCTGTTACATTTGCCACACTTCAAGGTAAGTATGTATTCGCACTACCCGGAAACCCGGTATCGGCCGCCGTATGCCTCCAACTATTTGTGATTCCGGCCATCAACCGGTGGTCTGGTGGTGGTTCGCCATCCTCTCGAGTTCCGGTAACGCTCGATAGTGAAATCATTCTCGATTCTCGTCCAGAATTCCATCGAGTTCATCTGGAAATGGGGCCCTCTGGAGTATGGCGGGCCATATCAACGGGTTTCCAACGTAGCAGCCGTATTTCGTCGTTGGTCCAAGCTCACGCTCTCTTGTGCTTGCCTGGATCTACTCCTGAACAGTCATCGTTACCTGCGGGTACACTGGTGGATGCGATCCTCCTGTCCTAAGGTTGATCCTTTATTTCCAAAATATCTGCCCTTTAATTAACCTGAAAACTTTAATATGTTGAGCATCAACAACAAAACCGATAAAACGGTCTATCTAACTATTCATTACAATTAATTTACGATCTTGGAATGTCAATGGGTGCAGATTGGCCCTTCAATGAGCTCGGTGTTGACTTAGGCAGTAGTAGCGAGTTGCTGGTTTCAATTTCTTCCTCGTCATCGCGATAGCTTGAGGTCAACTCGGGTGCAGACGGAGGTTCGAGATTATCGGGTGCATCAGTATCCCTGTGAGACCGTTTTGACCGTTGATATCGTTTGAGAATGCGTGCGCGCCTGGCTCTGGGCATGGATATGTGGGCGTTGGTACTTCTCCGCCGGTGTGATTGGGACTGATGTGGTTTGGATGCTAACCATACTCCCACCACCACTAGAATTAGGCTTGCTACGAATTCAAGTCGCTGCGCCAGACCGGTGGCACTAAATTCGCCACAGAGAACCCCGGATCCAATAGCCACATAGGCAGTGAAAAATGCAAAGTGCTGGGGTACTACATGCCATAACTCATAGGTACGCAGCACATCCATAAGGAGCGAAACCTGAAGCCAGCCTGCAACTATAAATACAGCCATATACACAGCGTTCCCTCCCAACCCTGGATCTTCATGGCCACTTGCGATTGATACAGTCAACCTCTTAAGGGCCAATACGCAGAAGGCGCCCATTAATGCACTGAGGGATACATTTGCCAAAAGCCATCGCCAGCAATCACGTCGGCGAGTTGCCACGCGAACAGTTGCCAATACCATTGCCAGAACCAAAGAGCCAGCAATAAACCTCACCGATTCATCAGTGATAGGAGCTGAACCTCCAATGGGCCCGGGGGCAGTTAATATCAGTAGAAAAATACCAGGCAATGCTAACATAGTGCCCACAATTGTATGCAAATGTGGCATTTCGTCGAAGAGCAGCGGCGGGATCACACAGTTCGATATGACAACGAAAACACCCAGGGGACTCACTACGGATGCTGGGGCGAGACCATATGCCACTAAATTAGAGGCCTCACCTGCTATCATGAGTACAAGACCCAGTGTCCATGTTTGATCCCTTATATTAAAAGGTTGCCATCCGTGTAATGCGGCGTTAACTAGCCTGCGGCGCGTATACCGTTGTAAATTGAGAGCAACATTGACCACGATATTTCCTACAATTGCAGCTGCAATTCCAGCCTCAGCTTTTCCAGTTGTGCGCATATTAATGGCAGTAGTATGGTAACTAACTTCCGGAAAGGAAAAGCAAGTGTATTTTCGACGGGGTTTATGGAGTGAAAAATCGTCTCATTTCGAAGGTTGAGCCTTACACTCCCGAGAATCCTTTTAATCATATCCACATTTGCCCTGGCTCAGAAGCTTATTATGCTGCGCCCGACGGTTTCTCGCTTAAGTGGTATTCACTATCGATCCATGACAGTTCGGACTTCGGCTATACATGAATATACTACGTTTCATACCTTGAATATTTAGATGTAAAAACATGTTAAGTTTCTATATCTCGTCCATCTCATCGATTTTTAGGCTCATCTTAAGAATTACAAGTCTGGGGAGGAGGCACAATACGCCGGTTTAGGGTACGTCGATCATTATTTCCTATATACACGCTATATTATGCTTGGGACTACTAAGTTCTATCGCTATATATAATAATATGTATTCGATCGTTGCTACTCGTCGATCTCTTGGAGATTAAAGTCATTCAGCCGACGTGAGTGTCTTTGTTTGCCATCGGCGAGCCGACTTCTAAAACACTTCCCAACGTGCTAGAGTCTGGCTTGCCATTTCATCATCGAATTCAAATGGGTGAGTGTCATTATATATGCGATATACATCGAAATTACACCTAATATGAACGGATGGCCCATGTAACAACTCAGCTCTTGCTTTTACAGTCATTCCAGAGGCACATGGTCTTGAGTCCTCAACTGGCCAACTCCTCGATCCTGTGCACTAACCCGAAATAATCCCCCACAGATACTACAGATATTCTCTGTGGCCTAGTTGTACCCGCGTAGCTCAATTGGTCAGAGCGTTCGACTTTTACGAGATCCTTGTAGGCATCGAAAGGTTGCGAGTTCGACCCTCGCCGTGGGTGTTTTTTTTGGCTTTTTTTTAAACTGTTAAATTTGTGTGTGGAAACCCTAAATCAGTTCTTAATTTAATTTAATCTTTCTTTGGAAAGTGCGCCACTACTAGCAAGCACCTTACAACTATCACACTGCTATGACATGTACATCCTAATCGCTTCGGACCTTCACCAAATCATTGTTGTATACCTGGAGGCCACGCTATCACTTGCGAATTATTAGCAAGTATTATATTACTTCAATGATAAATACGATGAGATAAATAACGTGACATTCCTCAAGGTCCCCCCAACTGGACTCTTCCACTTAGAACGACCACGCCAGCGCCACTAGGAGCTGTTATACAACAAGTGGAGTAGCCGATTTGGCTTGTCTTCGTCGCTCAAGTAGCGTTGCGCCTTCAAGATGCAGGTCAAAGAATTGCGGTTCTGCTTGGTTCCTCTTTGGCTGGGGAGAAGCGGCGATTTCACCGCCCATATGAATCTTTGACATATTTTGCGTCACATGTTCGATGTGTGCAACCTCGGCAAGACCGGCATCATCATCCTCTTCCTCCTCTTCGATAATGGCCGAAGGCATGTGACGTGGATGGGCCAGTTCTTGCTCCATACGGTAAACTGCATTGGACACATCAAACGCATCCTTAAGCGCACCACTAAGTGAAGCATCGCGCACCATATTAAGGTCGCGGTTACCCCCAGGTGTAGTCATAAGGTGTGCACGAACTTCACTGCTGCGAGGAAGTGCCGATTTAGCATCGGTGTTAGTGATCCAAGGATGCTGTAAAAAGTCGTCAATCGTGTAGCGTTTCTCCGGGTCCACTGTCAACAAGTGTGACACAAGATCTTTAGCACTGTCGCTTATGTCGTCCCACCATGGACTTAGGAAGGTATATTGACCCTTTGCCACCTTATGAGTCAACACTTCAATACTCTCGTCATAAAATGGAGGAAATCCACATAGTACAGTGTAGAGAACACAGCCCAAGGCCCACATGTCAACAGACTTGGAGTAACGCTCATCTTTGACAATTTCGGGTGCAGTATAACCTACAGTACCACATGGAGTCATGGTTTTCGAATCCCAAATGACCTTGGAAAGGCCGAAATCAGCGAGTTTGATGGTACCGATGCCTCCCCCACCAATACCGGGCTGGAAGTCACCCTCATCTTCCTTCGTGTCATCATCACCTGGTCGTAATACGCGCTGTTTGCTTGGTATGAAATCGATGGGTGAATACAAGAGATTTTCCGGTTTGATGTCACGATGCACGACCCCAGCTTCCTCATGCAAATACCGGATTGCCTCGGCCACCTGTACGATCACGTGGCGCGACAGATCCTCGCTAAAGTAAGTAAGTCGCACAATCTGATGGAATAGTTCACCACCAGGTACAAGTTCAAGGACAATGAAATAGTGCTCCGGAGTCTCAATAAACTGATGCAAATTCACAATGTTGCGGTGATTCAGTTGTCGCATAATTGCGGCTTCCTTTAGCACCGATGACTTTTGGGATTGCGTGAGCTTCTTCTTCGCTACAATCTTAATAGCACGTGGCTCATTCTCTTGGAGATCAACAGCCCGATATACCACAGAAAATGCACCATCACCCATCTTCGATTCAAGACGGTAGCGCTCTAGTCCAGGGTACGCTGGGACTCTTTCCCGAGACGCATTCTCCTCAGCAATGATTTGTTTGACAGCTAAATCATAATTATTGTTGCGTGAGGTGTTTGGTTCTGGGGTGGCTGAAGAGTTTGATTTTGTACTGGCATTGGCTGTCCCAACCGAAGCATCTAAATGGCCGGTCTTGGCTTTGCTGCCGCTGGCACTCTTAGACTGCGACTTGCCCTGAGTTGCCGCTTGCTTTCCTTGTCGTATAAAATTCTTGAGATTGTCGAACACTGCCATCGTTTGCTCTGAGATGGGCCGTTTGTACGCACTTAAGAGCGTAGAAGATTGGGGAAGAGGGGCGGAAAGTGTATCAAACGGGTCGCCGGTTGATTATGTCAACAGGGTACGTCCAACACCAGTGCACACGACTGGGCATAGCCATGACTAACGGCACTGAGAAAGGAGCGGAATGCACCACTGAGCGACAATGCGGCTTAAAATAATGGGGGAAGGGGGGACTAAACTGCTATGATAAGGGTATATAATTGGGGTAGTGACACCTGCGCCCGTGTGCGCTAGCTCTTTCCTCTGACATTCCTCTGATAAGATATTTCAAGGGGCTAGCCTCACGCAGCGCCGAGCTGCATTATGACGCAATTAATGACGTCAGAGATCTTTAAGTCAAATCAAATATTATCCTTATCGCTATATATGCATTATATGTTTTATGCAAATAGCCTGCAGATTAATCGGTCTGCATAGCGTCGCTGGGCGGCTCACTGGAAGCGGGGGCATTGGGATCTACAGTGGTTACCATCATCTGCTTGAATGCATACTTGGCCTTCTTAGAGCTCTGGCCAGCAGTATGCTCCAATGTCTCTGGTTCCACATCCTCTTCAATATCCTCTTCGCCAGCTACAACATCAGCCACTGTAGCAGCATCTTCGTCGTCAGCATCTTCTACTTCGGCATGACCACTAGCATTATCAGAAAGCTTTTCACGAGGCTTCTTCTGGACCATTTCCTCGGCCATTTTAACGACCACGGACGCGAAAGCGCCAAAATCGCAAATCTCCAGTGCACGCGTTATGTCGGAGGGAGTAATGGTTTTACGACCGGCGAGTTCGGCTTGTTTGTTAGCCTCGGCCGTGATATAGCTTGTAAATACTGTAGCACTGCGCATTAGCGCGGTTATTCCGTCTTTGGGAAGCGTCGAGTTGTCTGGCAGAGCTTCTCGAGCAAGACGGGTAATGAGGGTGCGGGGGAGCAATAAGTCCTCGAGACCGTGTTTTTTCCGGTCAACCAGCGGTGCACCGGATGAGTTTGTGGGTTTAAACCCATCGGCGGTCTTTCGCCAGCCTTTTGGGGGCATTTGAACACGAGAAATGAGAGGATAACTAGGAGACACCTTTACGGCAGTCACGCTGACGTGAGACTGGCAGGGCCCGTTAAATTACTTAGGCTGGCTGCGGCTGCCTCGGCACTGGTTGAGGCATTGTCGGCCTGCTTGCGAAGCTCACGAGCTTCCACTTCACCCACAAACGTGACAATAAGTCCTAGCCACGCGATCCCTCGGGCAAGCTTAGTTTCTATCCATTCAATCACCGTAGTCGACGGTTCCACAAGCTTATCTAGGTATCCCAGTCCAAGAGCATAACCGCTGGCAGTACTTAGAACTAACCCGACCCTTTTTTCTGCGGGTGCTGCAATTAACCATAGAGCCAAAGCTATCAAAGGGAGACACCAGGGATAGACAGGGGCGACAGCTTTTTTCAGTACATTACTTCTCAAACTTGAATATGCCACCAACGGGAACGCCCATAGCTCAAGCCCAGCGCAGTATGCGTCAAATGGGCCAAAAATGGCTTCGACAAAAGAGGTCAAAATGCAGAATGCCACCCCAGGAATAACCGCAAGGATATTAAGCACAACACCCGTACGCACAGTCCCATTTTGGAGTTCAAAGACTCCACAGCTCACAAGAAATGCCATAACCACGCCAAAGAAACTGAGCCAACTCGGATGAGCCATAGGATAGAACGACAGGCGATTGAGCTGGAGGCCAAACAATGAGCCTGGAAGGAGCTCTAGTCTCTCAAATTTGGATTGCCATTGCACAAGCAGTAGGAATATCGCCAGACCGGTAGTGATGGCAGGTGGTCGATAAACTTGCATGGTGGGGTGAAGGATAGCCTACTACCAGGACTACTAGCCAAGCCAACTTAGGTGTGGGGCTTTGTCAGATTTTCCCAGGTTTGTTGAATGGGGAGGTGAATAGGTTATCTTAGGGAATAATAACTTAAATTATAGACAGTTAGTTTTAGTTAGGGATGTATGTATGTCTGTATGTCTGTATGTATGTATCGATGCATGGATACAAAGTGGATATGGAAAAGATGTCTGAGAAGTTTGAATTTGAGAGCACTAATTTCAAAAATAATACCTTCATAGATTGTTACAGAATGTTTCAAAATAACTTGTATGTACATTATTTAGGCGCTTTGCCAGCCTCGGCCTCCTTCTTTTGAATTTCTGCCTGCTTGCGAAGCATAGAAGCTGCCACCTCTTCCTGCGAGGGACCATCACCAGATAGAAGCTGGGATAACGACATTTTGTGCTCGGCCGCAACTTCCTTCTCTACCTGTTTCTCCTGTTCCAGCATCTTCTTGCCGTTCTCTTCGACGTATTCCTTGAATCGCTTATAGCTCTTCTGGCTTTCAATCCGGGCAAGATCCTGCGGCATCAGGTTACCCGTCATTCCAGATTTCATACCTAGTAATGATGCTGCACCGCCACGTCCACCACCGTGGCTTTGAGCCCATTTATCGCGGGCAATACGATCGCGGCGCTCATACTCAGTCAGTATATCGGGGGTCTTGGCGTACGATTTCAGAACCGGCCGCACATCCTTAAGCTGCTGCAAAGCAATCCATTCTAGGAGTGGAATCAAGCGAACAAGATCGACATCATCAGCATTACCCTTCCACGGGGGGAGCAACAGGGCATTCTCGGGCTGAAGTGGCACAGCATCCTTATCAACATCAACCACAACCACCTTCTTAAGGTCCCGATTCAGGTGGTTAAGATCCTTGATGGGTTTGCCATCCTTAAAGCGAGTGGCCTCGCGGAACAGTGCATAGCTCACAGCTGCCCGCAATGGGTCAAGTTTGAGCACTGTATCGGCGGCCATCATTTGATATTTATCACTCCAGATCACAACCTCGTAGTATTGAGCAAGATATCCCAGAAAGTAATCAACGCCAGGGCGCTTGGCAACCCGCCAACCGTGCTCTCGAGTCCACTGGCTTTTCACTAACAGGTCATCCAGAGCTACTACCAATGTGGGCCGCTCATATGGGGGCGGGAGTGCATCCGGGAGCAGCTTCTCGAAAACTGGTGCCGAGAAGGTGTCGAATGTCGACATAACTCGAGCATTCAGACGCGACCAGAGGCCACCCAGCTGCTCCCAGTCAGGGGGTATATCAGGATGTGCCTTCTTCTCATCTTCATCAAAAGGACGAGCCAAGAAAAGTGCACCACTGGCAAATGCCAGACCAGTGAAAATCCATGCACGACGTGCCCGACGCTCTAGAATTTGAGATTCATCACGGGGCTTGCGAGCAGTATTCTCCCACTTCTTTTTGGTCTCACCCTCACCAGACTCGGATTGCGAAGATTCTCCCTCACCGGCACTACCTTCGGGTCTTTCAACGTGATCAGGATTCATTCCAGCGCGGGCAAGCATATCATCGTTGAGTAGATTGGACTCAGGTTGCGACTTCTTCTTGTCGTCTAGTCGAAACGCTGACATGGTGAACGGCCGGGGGTGCAAAGATGCGGTACGTGACGCTCCTGTTTGGAGTACCCGCAACGGCCGCAGTGTCCGCAGCGTCCGGCCCAGCATAACTGTGGAAACTGTTCGTGTAATTTTTCGCGCCTGACAAATCTGCGTAACTCCAGCTAGCAGTTTCAGATGTGAAGTCCACCCCCGGCCTTACAGGGGTAGAATAGAACTAGTAATAAGGGGTATTTAAAGCCTGGGTACCGTCTATTGTAGCGTTGGCTAGAAACTCTTCTGGTGTCTCGATAAATGTCTTGCTATAGGTGGGGTTCATTGCTATCATTCATCTTGTCCTAGCATTCTAAAATGACACTAGGCTCTCTCTCCTCCTCGTATGGGGGTCTCTAATCATCTTCCCCATGTTTTGTCATATAAAGATCAAGTGCAGTCTCATCGTGTTCGTTTAAGTTGACGATTCCCTCTATACACTTAGCTTGGACTGAAGTCGAGATTGACATCGGGATTGGCCTTGTCCTGCAGTAGCTTAGGTGATGGCGACCCACCAACTGGTTACTCAATTGGGTTAGTAGTCTCCAGGGATAATGCCTTGCATAGATAATAGTATATATATATATCTTGATTTCCAGGCTTAATATACATTCGGTGGTTTGAATATTCTTCCTATCACTACTATTCCTCCTATTCACTGAGTCATGCATACCACCATAAGTGCGTTAGTCCACATCATGGTTTGGGGTGCATGATATATTATCAGCAATATTTACTCTCATGTTTATTTTGGTTTTATGTCTGTTATGCCGTTTATTTGCATGGATAGATCGATCGAAGTGATGCGGTCCGTATCCTGAAAGCGTGTGAATTTGCAATATAGCATTGCTGTTTTACGAACATAACTTTGTATATACCAGTATATCTACCTCAGACTCCATATTAACTATCAATATCTATTCACCTAACAATCCATGAATATACATAACCCTAAATATACCCCATAAACTCGTAGATTCTACGCCTCGATTCATTAAATCATGCTACAGGGGGAGTACCGCGGGCGCAGCCCATGCACGCCATACTTACATAACGACCAAGTCAGCAGAGCATAACATACCACATTGACTCAGCAGCGGGAAGACCACTAGTTACGCATAGTGCTATCAGTGATCATATTATCGCGATAATTATCAGGCCACGTACGAGAGTATCGAGGACCACGGATCGGGATTAAGTCCGACCTGTCGCGTTTACCCGATATCGATAAATCCAGCCTTCTAAGTACCAACTAGGGGGGCCTAATTTCGCGGTGGGTAGGCGTAGGGTCGCTGCTTACATAGGGGTCGCTATCCAGGCAGCTTGAATAAACATCCAGTTGCTCACCCATTTCTTCATTTCCTGGATAGTTCCTTCTAAGGCACTTGATTTCTGGGTTCTTTTTGAATGCCTTTATTCTCGAGAAAGTCATCTCGGGAGGCCACACTCGAAAAGATCTACAGAGATGCCTACCAAGCGTCAATGCAGTCAATACTTAAGGAGGCGAACTTCGAGTACGCACCTAGTTTGACTTCCTGGAAGGCAACACTTGCTCAAATTTCCGCTGGCATGGCCACACTTGATGGATCACCTCCTAAAACCGGTCAAGAGAAGAGTCTACTGGCCAGCATTTTGGATATCGAGCGACAGTGTCACGATAGAATAAGCGCTTTGGAGGCCCGTTTGGAGGCTCCCAGAGATACCCGCAGTCCTTATGGCACCCATGTATCGGGTAATCCATCCAAGTCTGGTGTGAACGTGAGCACTACATCGATAAGTCGCAAGGCAGTGGGATCAACCCCTGTAACCCCTGCAACTGGTGCAGTTCCTACCAAGACACCAGCTGCTTCTGCTCCAGCACTCTCAACTAGTTCTGATAGTTCCAAGCCACCACTCCCGCCTTTGCATCGAACAAATCCTGCTTCGTCGTCCAGTTCTTCGACGTCAACAGCAAAGAAGAAGCCATGGGCTTCTCTCTCCGAAACGTCGATGCCACGGGTGAAGGACATGCCGTACAATCTGTACAAACGCAAACCGAACCCCAAACCGGAGAACCCAACACAACCAGCTTTCAAATCGGCTTCGGAGTACCTTCAGGCGACCACGGTCCAAATGCCATCTCAATCCCAGCAACGTGGGATGTTAACAACACTGCGCAGCAGTAATCCCCTCACTAATGCCCACTCAAAGTCCAGGTCTCGCCAACAAGCTCAAAATCAGCGCTCTACACCTAGTCCTCGGTCCAGCGGCGAAGATGTGGCTACCAAGGCTCACCAAGATTTGGTGAGGAGAACCGCCCAATTGGCCACATCTCAAGCCGAAGCGCGACAAGCAGAAGCACGACAGGCTACGGCAGTGGTCAATTTCAATGGCTTTGACTCGGCATTTGGGGATGGCCCCTCTTCACCCAGTTCTAACCAAACACCCTCGCCGGTAGAGCCGTCCAGGGACTCATCTTCTCCTTCTCCAACATATAATGGACATGCTGAGCGTAGGGTGAACTCATATCAGATCACTTATACCACAGAACGAGTACCTGGGTCGAGCAGGACGATTTCTAGGCCTGTGGTTACCCGTACTACCGGCCCTGGGGGGTCAACCAAATTCCGTCCTGCTACACCACAGAGCTCCCATACATCTGCCACACCCTCTACACCTTCAATGGTCCATGCTCAATCGCGACCACAGAAAGTGCTAGCTGATGGCATTGAGCCTGATACCCACCCCAAGGACACTGAATTGGATGAGTGGCAAAGTATGGTACATGAAAAGATCAAGGAACTTCGTGGAGTTGATGAGAAGGCAGCGCTGCAAATTGTTAATGAAGTCGTACTAAAGGGTGATCCTGTTCACTGGGACGACATTGCTGGCCTTGAAAAGGCCAAAGCTGGACTAAAGGAAACAGTGGTATATCCTTTCTTACGCCCCGATCTTTTTAGCGGTCTTCGCGAACCAGCGCTGGGGATGCTGTTGTTTGGACCCCCTGGTACAGGCAAAACTATGCTGGCACGAGCCGTAGCTACTGAGTCAAGGAGTACATTCTTCTCAATATCTGCTTCTTCTTTGACGTCCAAGTTTTTGGGTGAAAGTGAGAAGCTTGTTAGGGCACTTTTCCAACTCGCTAAAGCGTTGGCTCCCTCGATTATTTTTGTTGACGAAATCGATTCTATTTTGACTCAACGTGCCGATTCCGGGGAACATGAAGCAAGTCGACGGATTAAGAATGAGTTTTTGGTTCAATGGAGCGACCTTCAGACTGCTGCGGCGGGCAAAAACAACGCCGACTCAAATGTACGCCGCGTTCTCGTCCTTGGCGCCACAAACTTACCCTGGGCCATTGACGAGGCAGCGAGGCGACGGTTTGTGCGCCGCCAGTACATTCCCCTACCAGAAGCGTTCACACGCAAGGTTCACCTGGAGAAACTTCTGAGCCATCAAAAACATGCGCTCACGGAAGCTGACATCGTCACGCTTGTGGAAGCTACTGATGGATACTCTGGATCTGATCTTACTGCTCTGGCCAAGGATGCAGCTATGGGTCCTTTGCGTAGTCTTGGTGATGCTTTGCTCACCACTGCACCCGATCAAGTGAGACCAATGGGTGTGGATGACTTCCGTGAAAGCATGCGAACTATCCGACCTTCTGTGTCTCCCGAAGGACTTTCTGCGTTTGAAAATTGGGCACAACTTTATGGGTCCTCAGGGGCCTGATTTCTGTTGATACACACTGCTGCTAGAACCAGAACTAGAGTGCTAATGCTAATGCCAGTCTCGGCAGTGTATTTAATAGTAATGCATTCCCCTGCTGTTTTTGGGATGCATTCGGGTGCAGGTCGCTAAAAATACACACTTCACATCGTCATAATAACAACCATGAGATCTACTGTGCATGCAATTCTAGATCTAAACGAGAACCTAACTATCCTCTTTTGGATCCGCGTTGTTCGAAGAGATGAGAATGGGTCTCTACGTAGTGATACCTATCCAACGTACTGTGCGGGCATGCTCTAAGCCTGAAAATTAATATCAAAAGTAGTTACACTTATATATGCGTCACTACCTAGTCTGTACAGCTCTATGAACTCGGTATACGGTTTCAAATTAGCTATATACGCAGAACCTCAACCCCACTGCAGCTCTTACATAGGATATGGTTAAGGTACCATTAATAGATACAAGTGCAGGAAATTCCGGCTTCATATCAGCAGGGTATTGCAAAGTTGCTATCTCAAAGCAATAATTCTGGCACAAAAATACCCTTTTAAAACTACTTTACTCACTTACATCCATTTTGGCTGTAGTTATGGTATCCTCGGTCCTTCTATAGGGACCACTTAAGTACATAGATCGATTAGGTAAAAAGGTGACTTAAAAAGCGACGCGGAGACGGTTTGGTAGTTATACTGATACACCACAGACCGGACAGAGAAACAAAAAAGTGGTATCACATTGAATTCAGGTTTTATATCTGTGTTCTGGAGATTATCAGCAGATGTCTGTTGTTTGACTCCATGGCCCTACGAAAGCACCATGCATAACCCGAACCCTTTCGCAGTAGGTATCTTAATGAAAAGGCCCTGCTAATAACTATTACTGTCACGAATTTCCGTTCGCCCCTCTGAAACTACTTGCCCAATCTGATCCTCAATGAGTGGGAGCCGAAGTAAACGCTCCAGAGAGACCAAGAAAACTCATGGGATTAGTCCTGAGGCCGCGAAACCCAAGCGGAAAGCTGTTACTGCCCACGTGAATGTCGTAGCTCCACCGCAGAGATATCACTCAAAATCTAGTCTTGCGATCAATGACACCACTCAAATCTATCACGGCGAGGGTCTATATGATGCAGCTGATATGGACAGAAGTCCCAGTGGTAACAACCTGCAACCCAGAAACTTGACAGCGGCAAGCAATTCAGCTGTTATAGCGACGGCACACATGTCCAAGGTGGTCAATGCACCGGTTCACCCTACTCATTATTTGGGACATCCCTATATATTAACACCGCCAAACGACAATTTATGGGAGCTTCGCCGTGAAAATGAACGGCTTCTCCAGAAACTCAAGGAAGCCGAGAATCGAGCTCATGTTCTCGAAAATGAGATAACGACTCAGCGTGAGGATAGCAAAGCCATTGCACGGTTCATTCAAGAAGAGCGCATACGTGTATTCAAAACACTCGACAACATGGGTGTCGATGCTGCCCCGGAAGTGGAGCGGATGAAATTAGAGATCCTGGAGAAGACGGATGAAAAGCTTTCCAAATCCCTTCAATTGTCACTTAACTCCCTAGCCACAAAGTACCCAGGATACTTCACTCACCGTACTAAGACATTGGCTGAAAATATCGATGAGCTGCTATGTGCGGTCGAGGTATTTGAAGAGGATGCCAGGATCTTACGTGTAGAGTCCCTAGCAGACCGTATTAGGGCCGACCAACTCAGTCAGATTTTGAAAGAAACATGCCCTCATCTCCAACCACCTGTGGAGCTAATTTCGGAGCCTCAAATCTCTGAGCTCATGGCTAGAAGATAGCTTCTCACATCCCTATCTTATCCACACACTTACATTCTTTTCTTAACTTCATTCTAGCTTTCTACCTTTTGATATATAAGATGGCACTGTGACCGCTCCCGCTTATCATCATATCGCGCGCAGATGCAGACCACACATGATGTGCAGGAAATGGCATATTTACGCGAGACTCAAGGCGTTGAAATGGGGAGAATAATGCGCGCTGCTGCTGCCAACTACGCATACACTGAGCAACTGAAGGAGGAACTTGCTGTATCCGAGAAAAGGCGCGTGGCATTTGAGAATGCACATGAAAGTGCCGCTCTGTATGAACTACGATCTAGGGTAGCCCTTAGTGAATATGAAGCTGATTTGACGACTTTAAAATACAACACTCATGTCCAAGAGGCTATAGATGATATTGAGACCCATCTTGCCAATGTTAGATCCGCCGAGATGGCTATGGTCGCTGATCCACGGAAATGCCAACCGGATCTCATGGAGCCATTGCAGGACGCGCGCCAAACATTAGCCCGAATTCGGGACGAGTGGATTGCTGTAGATAAATGGCTGGTGCGGCTCCGCCAGCGAACTCTGGACTCCGCTCTTAGTGATGCTGTGTACAAAACCCCTGAAGAGTGGGAAATCAAGCAAAAGGAGCTTGAACTGCGATTAAAGTCTGAAGGTGAGCTTGTACGCCGCCTCCAAGCCAAAATACAAGATATTCAAGGAACTATACGCGTTATGTGTCGTGTACGACCATCTAGGACTATTGAAAAGGCAGGGATCATGAGTTCTTTGGATATCATTGGAAATACAGGAATTGTACTCAATAGTCATAGTCCAGAACATGAGTTCCAGTTTGATCGTGTATTTGGATTACACGCCAGTGGTGATGCGGTTTTTGATGAGGCAGAGCCGATGGTTTACCGCGCTATTGAGGGTCAATGTGCATGTATTCTAGCCTACGGTCAAACAGGATCTGGTAAGACTTGGACTATGTCTGAGGTCTCTCAAAGAGCTTTTCAGTCAGCACTTCATGCTGTAGAGGGTGATATCAATTATGATATCTTCATCGATGCAGTAGAGATCTACAATGATGCCATTGTCGATTTATTGGATGACCGAGCCCCGCTCAAAATACGCACTGGTATCGATGGTCGAGTCGGCACTGGCGCTGTAAGCGAGCCTGTTAACTCTGTGGAGGCCGTCCATTCGTGCTTGAATAGAGCAGCCGCGACGCGCGCGATAGGTGCCACCGCTGCAAATGCTCTATCTTCACGCTCTCATTGTGTTATCACACTGTATGTACTTCACCACCCAACAGAACAGTGTGGCCGCTTGTTTTTGGTAGACCTTGCAGGCTCTGAACGCATTTTACATTCCAAAGTAACCGGGGATCGACTGCGTGAGACCCAGTCCATTAACAAAAGTCTCAGTTGTCTCGGAGACGTAATTCATTCTCTTGTGGCCGGTGCAAGCCATATTCCATACCGATCCTCAAAGCTAACGCATGTCTTGCAACCAGCTTTCGACTGTGATGCGCGAATCCTTATGCTTGTGACGCTATCGAGCGAAGCTGAGTATGCTGGGGAAACGCTCACCTCGCTACGTTTCGCCGAAAAAGCTACAAGGGCCCGACTACTATAGGTTCGCAGTGGGTGCACAACGTAATTCTATACTTTATATTTTCTCCAAAAAGTTACTTCGCCGCAACTACAGGGTGCAAAAAAATGCCACCACTCGGAGTCGAACCGAGGACCTTTGCATGCGCCCGAAATACGAGTGCAACGCACTACCAACTGTGCTATAGTGGCTTACTACATCACCTGCGCGACGCACGTGGTGACCGCTAGGCCACAACGCCCGGATATACCCGTCCCGGTGTTCATTAAATAACTGAGCACCGGGAAGGGATCCGTTACTCAAACCCTCGATTTGAACTTCTTTCCAAAGGCTTAACGCAGGCTTTTTGCCTGTATTCATAACTATAATATGACCTTAGCCTGAGCCTGAGCCTGAAATGAAATGAAATGAAAACTTCAACAGTGTGAAAATGATAAAGGCTAGAGTGGGCTCGTGTCAATACTCTTACGGAAGCTATTTGATATTGGTCCGCGAAAAGATATTTCTAGCCACAAAAATTGGAATTATGATGGATATTGATTCATTTCAGTGAATTGATTAGATTGACCCTTGGAAATATCTAAGCTGGTCACATAAGACTTCCTACGAACTCCCTTCCCGCGGGATTGACGGTTTGCCACAACGCAGATTGGCAGCGCAGGATGCCGCCAGTACGAATCACGAACTCATCGCGGTTTCGGAAAACTCAGCGCAAGGAGCAAATGCCATTGCTCCCTGGGGATTTTGGATTGATAAAACAAATGGAGAGAGAGCGTGCGCGCAAAGCTGCCGGCGAAACAAGTGAAAAGTTAGTAGAAACGGGTCCTTTCCAAGCTTCATGGACCCAAAACACAGACAGTGATATCATTGCGGTGATTCATAGCGTAACGGAGCGTATGTGGGAACCTGTTCCAGACAAAGGCGTGCATTATCAGCTCGCGGCAGATGCACGAATGATCCGCAAAGAACTTGCACCTCTGGTGAGCATGACGCACCTATACGGGGTATTTCCTGATAATACAACGTTAGTAGACCGCAAAGTTACAGCAGCTCAACGAAGTGGCCGCGTGCGGATCGTGGCAGTGAACTTGCCCGATCTCAGCGACCTGGTTATTGAAAGCGCGACATATCTTGCAATGGTACCAAATGAAGGTTTTGCTGATCTACTGAGGGACCACCCTGATTCTACGTGGTTTTCACGAGAACAGTTGCGCTCAGCTGGTGTTGATGCGCCAGCAGCTTCTCGATTGGTAAAACAGGGCTTTTTAACTCTGGATCCCAGCCGGCCTGGGGTTCATATGATCAGTGTTCCGGGACAGGGAACCTTTCTCAAACTAATAATGACGTGTCGACGCTGGGTTGTTGATGCATTAATCAAAGGCAACAAGAAATGGCGTGAGTTACCCGAATCAACGCTTCTTGAGAAACTTAACAACACAAAAAGCTATTGGAGAACCATGCGTGGAGCAACACTTGAATGGATGATATACGATGCCATAGGTAGTGGCTCAATTGCAGGGTTCCAAACCCCTATTGGTAGGGGCTGGAAGGCGATAAGGTAAAATGTTAGACTATATATGAACCCTAATTAAACTCTCCGAGAGGTCATTTTCCGCTGCTTCTTTGCCAGCTTATCCTGCTCCTTCTTGGCCAATTTTCGCTGTTCCTTGTCACTAAGCTTCTTGAGTTCTTCGCGGCGTGCCTCCGCCTTCTTGCGTTCCGTTTCTTCGCGCTTCTCGTCCTCTTCAGCCTTGAGTAGCTGGGCAACTTCAGAGTCACGTGCAGTTTTGATCTTGCGGACTACAGAACTGCTCAATGGGTGCTTGTTGTCGACAAGACTATCTACCAAGTGTACTGCAGCAGCAACCAATCTACCAAGGATAGCCTCTTGCTCCGCATTTTGTGGGTACCGCGTAGTCAACAATATCCGTGGCCGTGACACAAGGCTTGCCGGCTTCTTGGGCTCACCACGAGGCTGATCTGTCACAGCAAAAGATACAAGGAGGTCAGGCCCGTCATTAATAGCAGCCTGGAGCTCGGGAGTAAGCGCCAATCCAACAGTGTCGGTATGCTCGTGCATCAGAACCACATCTGGAGACAATTTCGAGGATTCCACCAGTCGCGTATATTTCAAGAACCAATTATCATCACGCACACGCTGCAGATCAAGTTTTGATACGACGGCAAATACAAATGGCTCGATGGCCTTGGGGTTAGTGGGGACAATCTCCACAACAACTTCATCTTCCAAGCCATCAACAGACCGAAGGGCCGGAATGACCAACCCTCCAATATTCAGGATAACATTGTGGCGGTCCACAGCATGGAATCGTGCCAGCAAAGCCTCTATATTCACTCGACCAGACGCGTAAGTAGTATAGCGCGAAGCACTATCCCTGATAATCTTGCGACCACCTTCCTGGGGCTCGCAGCCAACAGCAGCAAATTCTGTCCTCAAAACTGGCTCAACACTACGCATCCAACTATTCACGCGGCCTTTATTTGAACGCACCCCCCAGAAGTAGAAGCCTACATATATCAGTAGTGTCGCCAAGATAAAGAGCTCCTTGGTCCAGTCATAGACTTTGACTCTCTCAAAAAATGACATCTGGTTCCACTCATGAGGGTCGATACCATCGTAGCCACTCATGGCGCCCACAAATGCAGCTAACACGCCCATCTCAGGTTGATCTCTGTGTGGTGATGTAAGCTACTTCGCGTTTGAATTCTGGCTGGTGTGATTCAGGTCACGGGTGAATCATTGGTGGACTATGCTTAGGTTACTTTTAAGGGCCCGACAATTGCCCCCAATATACCCACGGACATTCATAAGGGGAGCCAAAAACGCTCGGAAGGTTGAGAGTCGAGAAGCAGACAAGGACTTTGAATCGCGGCTGGCTGCGATTCCACAAGACCACTACAGATCATTCTGCGTGGTTTCTCATGTGGATCATGGTAAGAGCACGCTGAGCGATAGGTTACTTGAGCTTACAGGAGTTATCGAGAAAAACTCTGGTCAGAATCAGGTTTTGGATAAACTCGAGGTCGAGCGAGAGCGAGGAATTACTGTTAAGGCTCAGACGTGCACCATGATTTACAATCATGCTGGAGACGATTATCTTTTGAATCTTGTGGATACACCAGGACATGTGGACTTCAAACATGAGGTGTCCCGGTCATACGCATCGTGCGGAGGCGCGCTTTTGCTTGTTGATGCGTCCCAAGGAGTTCAAGCGCAGACAGTAGCTAACTTCCAACTGGCAGCTGATCTAGACCTCACAATGATTCCGGTGATCAACAAAGTAGACCTGCCCCACGCTGATACTCTCCGGGTCCAAGAACAGATCCTCGATATGTTTGAGTTGGACGATCCCATACCGATTTCTGCAAAATCTGGGCTTGGAGTTGAGGCAATACTACCAGCAATTGTTGAACGGATTCCTCCTCCTACTGGCTCAATCTCAAATCCTACCCGGGTGCTCCTTGTGGACTCATGGTTCGATACTTTTCTGGGGGTTATCATGCTTGTCCACGTTGTAGATGGGCGACTCAGCAAGGGCATGCGGATTGTTTCAGCCCATACCAATCTTAAATATGATATCAAGGAAGTTGGAATCATGCATCCCGATCGTACCACGCTCAAGCAACTGGTTGCCGGCCAGCTGGGGTACCTTGTAACGGGTATGAAGCGCAGCTCAGAAGCTCATATTGGTGACACGTTTATGAGAGCTGATCGTCCGCCAGTTGAGATGCTTCCAGGGTTCGAGGAAGCGAAACCAATGGTGTTTGTAGGCGCATTTCCGGGTGAGGGCGCCAACTTTGAAAAACTTGAGGAGAGTATGGAACAGCTCACCCTCAACGATCGATCCGTTACAGTAGCCAAGGAGAGTTCTAATGCTCTTGGTCAAGGTTGGCGTCTTGGGTTCCTAGGTACTCTGCATGCTGATGTATTCCAAGAACGCCTGCAAAAGGAACATGGTGGCTCCCTCATCTTTACGTCCCCAACCGTGCCATATAAGGTCGTTCAACGAGATGGAACCGAGCGTATCATCACAAACCCGGACGACTTTCCTCAGGTTACCAGTGGCCCATTCGGTGTGGCCGACTTGCAAGAGCCTTTTGTCGAGGTCACCATCACATGTCCACCGGACTATGTCGGCAACGTCGTGCAGTTATGCACCGCAAATCGGGGACAACAGACTGATATTGAGTATCTTCCCAGTGGTCAAGCTGTATCAAAGTACCTGCTACCGCTGGCAGAGTTAGTCGAAGATTTCTTCGGTAAGTTGAAGGGTTCTACTAAAGGTTATGCTTCACTCGATTACGAGGATGCTGGATATCAGAGCAGCCGCATTGTGAAACTCGAGCTGCTGGTAAATGGCCACGGTATTGATGCCCTTGCAAAAGTCATGCACGCGTCGCAGGTCGACGTGAGAGGCCGCGAATGGGTTCAAAAGTTCCGCCAATACTTGCGTTACCAGCTCTTCGAGGTAATTATTCAAGCTCGGTGTGGAAATCGGATAATTGCTCGCGAAACAATCAAGGCCAAGCGTAAGGATGTATTGGCAAAGTTACATGCCTCTGATATTAGCCGACGTAAGAAATTGTTGGCTAAACAGAAAGAGGGCAAAAAGAGCATGCAGCAGGCTGGCCGTGTTACTATTCCTCAAGAAGCATATCACGGTTTCCTATCTAAATAATTTCTTTGTACATAATATATATAGAGAAGGGAGGTTACCTTTAAATTAATGCTTGGCTGCCTTACGCCGCGGTTCCTCGCCATCCTCAGCTGCAGGTTCAGATCCCTGTAATCTTTCCTTGAGGAAGTTTTCAAAATCAGCATCTGTTCCGTTCTCAATGATTTCGCCCAGTTTGATCCGATCTTCAGGTGTGATATTGGAGGAGGGCTCTGCGCTGGCGGTATCATCCTGTTGATATCCCACGCTCAACGATACATTATCTGGAAGTACATCCACATCAGCACCGCTAATCTGTCGTAGATATGCCACCAACTCAGGGAAATCGCCCTCTTCTTCCGCCTTCGCTTGCGGTGTGAGTCCTTCATGATTCTTGATTCCACAGTCAGCTCCAAGTGTCACGAGGAATTGAGCAGTTCCAACTACTTCTGTGGCATGTAATGGCGTGTCTCCATCATTATCTTTGATGTTCACATCCCCTCCATGATCCACGAGGTATTGGAGAAGTTCAAGATGGTTATATTCCGCCGCAGCATGTAAAGGCGTGTATCCATTGACATCTTTAGCATTAGGACTCATTTTCTGAGTCTCAATAAACTCGCGTAACCGTGAAGCATTACCATCTGCGGCTGCAATCCAAATATTCATGCTGGAAGGATGGCGATTGCCAGTGAAATTTTCAGGTTATGCGTAATATTACGTGGTGGCGCATCCTTCCCGGGAATCACCATGTTGGAGGATTTTATGAGCTACGTGAGGTATCAAATGGGCCAAATACCTTCGGAGGATTATAACAAGCAAAAGGAACAGCAGAAAGATAAAGCCCAATGCACCCAGTGCAACGACTACAAGCAGTGGCTGCTGGCGTATTCTCCAAGTGTCAGGTTTATGGTCGACCATATTGCTCGTGTTGGGGGAAATATTAACGAAAACAATATTGTTTGTGGAAAATGCGATGAAATGAAATCCGGTGGATTCCATCCTGAATTGGGGATTCTCCTTTGCCAAAATAAGCTGCTGTCGCGAAATCATACCGAGGACACCTTAACCCACGAGTTAGTACATGCATACGATCACTGCCGCTTTGAAGTTGACTGGGCTGATCTTCGACATCATGCCTGCTCCGAAATCCGCGCGTCAACTTTGAGCGGAGAGTGTCGCATGATGAATGAGTTCTTTAAGCGAGCCCAGTTCAAGTTTGGTCGTGGCCACCAGGATTGTGCACGACGCCGTGCCATTCTGAGTGTTCAGGGTAATCCTAACTGTCCAGATCAAACTACTGCAAGACTGGTAGTCGACCAAGTATTTGACCACTGCTTCCGGGACACGAGACCTTTTGATGAAATATATCGCTAAGGCAGTTACTGAGATATCTACTGTATGCTTGATGTACTTTTTATTTTTTTTATATCATGAGATAGAGTGTGCAGAGTATCGAAGGGCCGATAGCCATGCCAAACCAGAAAAATATAATGCCGTAGGCACGATTGCCTTGGAAAATTGAGGTTTCAGTCAGATATTGTAGAGGAATCTGAAGCATCTGGAACATCAACAAATATCCGCGAAGACGACCAAATATGACGTACATAGCTAACTCGTGGATAACAGAAGAGAAGATGAACGTCAAAAACACCGCTTGGATTTTGCTGATTTTCATAAAGAAGATCGACGAACGGTACACATGACGCAAGAGGAAATTGTGCACAGGAACATTCCAATCCCTAGCGTATGCGTCCCACGATCGCGAGTTCCACCAATCGCGATAGAATAGGCGGTCGTCGAAACGCGTGAGTTCTGCTATCGCAGTCAGGATCGCATCCCAGATCAAATAAAATACCAACATATATGCAGCAGCAAAGCTCGGAAATAGCTCCATCAGATATAATGGGTAGGCGCGGATGCGATAATTAAGTGGTGCTTGGCGCATCTTAATAGCCTGCGTAGCTAGTGGATAAAGGTACTGCTCTGAAATCATAACCAGTATAAATAAGACACCAAACACAGCGGATAGCTTCTTGGCAACGAATCCCCACCGAATTCTCTCGGTTCGCGGATAGTCAACTTCGTAGACGCACGTAGGAAACATGGTGTACCAAAAGAAATTCGAGAGCGACAGGTGTGATGGATACGTATTGACATCGCTGTTACTTGTACATTCCCGTAGCTCCAGCTTTAGTTCGTCACGCTCCACGCCAGCAGGTGCAGTTGCAATGGCTTGTTTAATGTGTTTCATATAACCATTGAAGACAGCGTAGGAATGCTGCTTCATTGCTTGAACTAGTGCATGCAGTGTCAAGAAAATCTGACCGATCCATGGTAACTGCATTGTTCTGGATGCCCAAACAAAGAATGCAATATATCCAGCAATCCATAAATGCGATAGTTTCCAACCAGTACGCATCCAATCGATTTTGCCGTCCCTGACTAGCAGCTGGCTGAAGTACGTCACATACATCCCCAGGTACATTAACAGATCCATTAAAGCCACTTTCCATAGGTCCTTGCGCAAGATCTGGTAAATATTTGTAGACAGCACATGGCCTGTCCTGTAATGGTTAAGTAGCAACTCACGCACTGCCGACATAGTCACAATGACCCAGAAGAGAACATAAAATCCGAAAAATATTCCATTGTGCCACTCACTACTATCGAGTATGGTGGTCGAATGGCGTTCTGCTACACGCCGGAACTGAAATAACCGCTGTTGTCTCTTTGCTGTACGTGACGTCTCCGTGCTTTTAGTATGTTCAATGGATGAAGCATGCTCCTTCTCTTTAGTTTCAGCCGCCATTATTGGGTGATTTTGTACCTCAGCTGCTCGTAGCGATGTTGTATCCGTTTAAATCGTGTCTGGATAGACAAGCGTCTAGGTAGCAGTAGGGGTGGATTGATAACCTTAGTTAAGGCTACTTGGGAGTAATGGGAGATCGGGATTCAGTAGCAACATAACGAGATTGTAACATCGGTGGGCATGACATGATGACGATACATGGGTACAATATCTCGAGTCTGCATTAGCAGATGTGTACATAACGCATTTTATATTTACAAGGGATAAAGTAATTTTATACTAAATTAGATGTCCCCTTTAGGCGGTAATCCAGCATGTATGTAGGCGTAATGTATAATATGCATAACACTGGGTGCTATCCACAAATACACCCGCTGAAAAATTTCCCGGGGTACCGTGACCACGCGATAGTTGAGGAAGATGTCTCGGCCTGAGTACGTGGCACCTCCTGAGGTGTTTTACAATGCCGAAGAAAGTCATAAATATACGCAAAATACACGCGTTCAACAAATCCAGGCTGAGATGACGCTTCGAGCATTAGAATTGCTCAATTTACCGCCTAGCCAGCATGTGCTAGATATTGGGTGTGGAAGCGGTCTTAGTGGTGAAATATTAAGCGAACAAGGTCACCAGTGGGTTGGTATGGATATCAGTGCTGCAATGCTTGGTGAAGGGTTAGATAGAGATCTGGAGGGAGACCTGTTTCTCGCTGATATGGGTGCTGGAGTTCCATTTCGGGCTGGGTCTTTCGACGCTGCCATCTCTATCTCTGCTGTGCAATGGCTGTGTAATGCTGATAGAACCGAAGCTAATCCCCGGAAGCGCCTACAAATATTCTTTGAGACCCTATACGCAAGCCTCAAGCGTGGAGGTAAAGCAGTATGTCAGTTCTACCCGGTGAACCAGCAACAAACAGATCTAATTTTGCATGCTGCCAAGCTTACTGGGTTCGGTGGTGGCATGATAATTGACCACCCTGAGTCTAAAAAGAACAAGAAGTTTTACCTTGTGCTCACCGCTGGCGAGGGCGATGGTGATCTGAATTTGGCCAATGTAGAAATAGATCGCAGTGAGATTGGTGCCAAAAAGAAGCGGAAAACAGTTACTGAAACAAAACGCGGTTTCATCCAGCGTAAGAAGGATACAATGCGCAAGCGCGGCAAAGTGGTATCTCTAGACTCCAAGTACTCAGGTCGGCAACGCAGAGCGCGGTTCTGATATTCTTATTTATTATATCGATATGGTCCTTATCTGTATTGCGAATATATATTTCTATAAGGCACCGAATTTTCACTGACAGTAGTAGTCCACTGCTGCTAGGTGGATCTTTGAGTCATAAATAATCATGACGCGGTCAGGATTCTACTTTGGTGCGGGCCCTGCCGCGCTCCCTACCTCAGTCGTGGAGCAGGCTGCTTCTGAGTTTGTTGATTTCAAAAACCTTGGAATCGGTTTAGGCGAGATGTCGCATCGCAGCCCTCAAGCTACCGAGATCATCGATAGTGCAAGGTCGAAGGTCAGGGAGTTGCTCAAAGTGCCTGACACTCACGAGGTTCTCTTTGTACAGGGTGGTGGCACTGGAGGTTTCGCGGCTGTGCTTTACGCAATGGTGAGTTATTGGTTGAAGAGCACAGGCAGTGCCAAAGCTGTTGGCAATTATTTCGTCACAGGCACGTGGAGTAGCAAAGCCCTCTCAGAGGCCGAGCGCCTGGGTATTGACTCCCATGTTGTGGCTACTGGTAAAAATACTGAAGGTACAAAGTATGTGCGAGTTCCTAGTCCAAATGAATACAAGCACAACTTTAGTGCCAAGCCAGCATTTGTATACTACTGCGACAACGAAACAGTCCACGGTATTGAGTTCCCAGAAAATTTGCCTGAGGTACCTGATGGAACGAATCTCGTATGTGATATCAGCAGCAATATGCTGAGCCGTCCTATTGATGTCTCACGGTATGCCATTTTGTTCGGTGGTGCTCAAAAGAACGTGGGGATTCCAGGTGTATCCTTGTACATTGTTCGCAAAGATGTGCTCGAGAATCAAGCAACCCCAGCTGAACTCCGTGCGGCAGGGCTACCTGTAGCACCGAGTTTTTTGGATCTCAGCTTGGTAGCCAAGAATAACTCTGCTTTCAACACTGTGTCAATTTTTGCCATTGAGTGTATTAACCTGGTGTGCAAGAGACTTATTGAGCGCGGAGGTCTTGATCGTCAAGTTAAGGAGGCCGGGGAAAAGGCTGCAAAGCTATATGCTGTGATTGATTCTAGACCGGATCTGTTTGTGACGGATGTCGAACACGGCAGTCGCTCTCGCATGAACATCGTCTTCAAACTACCATCAGCAGAAATTGAATCTAAACTACTGAAGGAAGCTGCTAATCACAACCTATCAGGAATCAAAGGTCATCGGTCGGTGGGAGGAATCCGGATATCTAACTACAATGCCATTACTCCCGAGGCTGTGGACGAGGCTTGCAAGGTTCTAACGGGATTCTTAGCTTAGATAGGGCTATTCAAACTCTAAATAAATAGTATTAAATGTGAGGTGAAAAGGAATATTATGATATTATCCAGCCCCATGTTTGCAATAGGACTAGTTCCATGCTCTATAATGGGAAAATGCGTTCGAACCATAGACTGCCAGCAGCCTTTAGTAGGAGTGTGCGATCAAATAGAAACTCATAGCATTGTTTTGGGACTCCTCACGGAAAAACCCATGCACAGCAACACCAATATCGTTCGCTACACCCACAATGAATCGCTCTACTGTCTGCCTCGCTCGGAGCACGGTGAGCCAATCCCGGACTCTGACAACACATGAATAATTTCCCTGGATGTGTGGTACATCAGTGGTCTGCTCTTGCTCTATCTCGGGTAAAGCCAGTGATGTCTGTTGCGGCTGCGATTCTGTACCAACAACGTCGGTCAATTGGACACTCCATGAAGATGTCACTTCGGCTTCGGAACTTTGCGTAGATAGAGTCAGTTCTCCACTCTGTGACAAAGTAACACAGACCCTGGGGCTCAATATTGCGTATTGTTCACAAACCCGCTGCATCTTACCAACTTGGAGTACACCTAGAACGCCCCATAGCTCAATGCCTGGGAAATCGGGCTCTTCCACAAGGTCATGAGCCTGCATAAGCCTTGCTGGCACGCGTTGGTGCACCTTAGATTTAATGATACCCTCAATAGTATGGGACTCAAACGACAGAGTTAGCATACGAGCATCGTTAGCTCGAGTTTTTACCCGAAGTTCAACAACATCCCCAGCTGAATGAGCCCTAAATGCACGGTTCATATTATCTGCCGACATTTCTAAAGCCCCTTCACCTTCTTTGACATTGATTTGCCGGTCGCTAGTCACAAATCCTGCCATCAATGTAACCCACAGCTGAAATGATAGGCGGGGATCAACAGTATACATCACAAGCTGATCCTTGTGAACTTGTAGAGCCATAGACTTTCCGACAGCTGCGAGTGACTCGCAAACATGTCGAAACTTATCCAACTGTGTCAAAGTCGTTTGGACAGTCTCACCCATAGCTGGGGAGGGAAGTTATGTCAGGAGCGCGAGAAAGAAATTTTGACCTATGAGTTGTGCTTCAATGAGAATCGGATCTTAGTTAGAAAACGATTATATATCAAACAAACCTAGAGAAAGCATCTGAAACTGAACCATACCTGATCGGTTTTCTGGCATCAGATCATCGATTACAGCTGTGAGTAATCTAAACCGAAGACTGGCCACGGTTTTACTGAAGACAATGAGGCCGACAACATGGCGGAAAGCATATGAGGTATTCAACCGGGCCCATAAGATCACCCATCGAACTAGAGCTGCTCAGAATATTGAGAACAGCCGCACGGTTGACTACCTGAGGCAGGAGTTAGCAAGGCGTATGGTGGAACGACTATCTTTCATCCAGCGTGATTTCAACTCTATTGTTGATCTGGGTGCTGGTGCTGGCCATATTGAACAAGAAATATGCGCGGATAATGAAGACGCACGACTAGTTCGAAGCCGGATACGTGGCCCAATCACAATGGTTGAAGGGAGCAATGAACTACTATATCGCGATATCGATTTGCCTTTCAACCACGAACTACAGCTCGATCGAATAGTAGCTGATGAGGAAGAATGGGCTGGTGCACCTCCAAACTCCGTGGATGCAGTCCTGAGCAACCTGTCCATGCATTGGATCAACGACCTGGAGGGCTTCTTGCGACGGAGTGAGCAGATGCTTAAGCCCGACGGGCTGTTTCTAGCAAATATGTTGGCTGGAGATAGTCTTTTTGAACTGCGCACATCTCTTCAGCTTGCAGAGCAAGAAAGAGTGGGCGGTGTGGCACCTCGATTAAGTCCCTTGGCCAACCCCAGTGACGTAGGTAACCTGATGCAGCGCGCAGGGTTCAAACTTGTGACTCTCGATGCTGAGGAAGTGATTGTAGGCTATCCAGACATGTTTGCATTGCTTGAGGATCTGAAGATGATGGGTGATTCTAATGCAGTTACAGCACGGCCCTCGACCATCTCTCGGTCTTTGCTCCAGGCGGCCAATGCAATCTATCGTGAAATGCATGGCGAACCTGACGGCATGCCAGCAACATTCCGAATCATGCACATGATTGGCTGGAAGCATGCAGATACGCAGCAACAGCCCATGGCACGGGGTTCAGCACCTAGAGGCTTCCGAACGATTCCAACATCAGATATCAAACCTAAGGGTGATGGTGAATCCGCTAATCCTTCCACCACCACCTCCTCTAAAGACTCTAATGGAGCATGAATCAATTGATGTTTTATAAAAATATTGTGTACCAATGCCCTCCGCTGATTATGATCAGGGTAACCGTTGAGCATTCTCACTTATCACAGACGCATTCGGATGGCGTGTTGATATCGATGGAGGTACTAGCGAGGGATAATACTGCCCTACTTGGGCAGTATGCTTCGTGTGTTGAATACGCAGCATCCATTGCGCATCAGTTAGACGATCGCGGATTTCCTCCGTGTATTCGAGGATCTGCGCAGACAATTGTTTGACGGACTGCTCTATCTGGTAAAAGTCCTGAGACATGAGGGGAAACTCCGAAATTTTGAGTCCTGAAAGAAGAGAAAATAGCGTCAATCCCCAATATCTATGTATATATACCTTAACGTCAACGAACCTCAACGCGAGGGTAGGGGCAGCAGCAGCCCCATGCGCATAAGATCCTAGGGATAATGCAGCATCACCCCTACCAACATAGAATCTGTATGTACCTATGTATCGAACTCTGTGTACGTACTCAAGTTATTACATTTTAATATATTATTTTAAAATGATGGGAGGAAGATAAGTGTCTAGTTCTTGGGACTATTCGATAGAGGATATTAATTAATCCCTGCCCCCTCATGATTAGTACAACTTGCTATTGTCTCCCCTCATTTAGATGCTGAAGAGTGTGGCAAGCTCTAGAGCTCACACCCCGGGCACGAGAACCCCGCAAAGAGGGAAAGGTGCGGATGCCAGTACTTCAGCGGATGATGAGTATGAGATTGCCTCGCCAATGGTGACGCAGGAGCTCCAAGAGCGCCTGCAACAACTTGCAATTGGTGGAGAACCAGGAAGAAAAGACAATTTCTTGCACAGTGTAGAAATCTTGGAAGTTGATAGGCGAAAAACTGCAATTCTGGGTCGCGAGCAGGCGTTGCACGATATCCTTAACGTTGTGGCCAATAAGTATGAGCCGGCCATGGTTAGCACAAAGCTGTTCCAGACAGTTGTCACAGCATTCTTGACTGCCCGTAGCGAGATGGAAGCGATTTTGAGCTTACAGCTCGTAGCTGTTATGTTCACATTTGTTCTAGAGGAGACGAATACGGCACAGGATGAATGTCTCGATGACACCAGGCGGTTATTACCCGTGCTACTGGAACGAGCAGGTCAATCTGCGGACTACAGTGTGGGAGCTAGAGCAGCAATGGCAACATGCTACGCTGTTCTACAATATTTCCTAAATTCTGGTGGAGGTGGGTTCGGAGTAGACACAATTGCTTCAGATCTTCTAGAACTGGCCGAGACGACCACCCATTCCGAAGCAATAGTGACTGCGGCGGCGCTTTCAGGGGTAGGACTTGTTGTTGTATTGGCCCACCGCAATACCGCCAGGAGCCTTGTAGCGGATTTGATGCCAGCCCTTGTTCAGTTCCTCGAAATGCCCCAACCTGAAGTTAAGCAAGCTGCAGCAAAGCTGGCAGGAATTTTCTTCGAAAAAACCACTAAGCCAAGCCAATTTGAAGGCACGGATGATGTTGTGCAGGCCTTGGAAGGATTAAGCAATGAGTCGGCCAAACGCGTAGCTAAGAAGGATAAGAAGTCACAGAAGTCTGTGGTGCGAGATGTTCTGCGTACTTACGCGCAGCATGAACGCCATGATGATCCTTCTAATATCATCGACGAAGAAGAGCGTACTCTCACGCATTTCCGACTATCCAGCCACAAGTCGTTGCGCGTATCCAGCTGGGCTGTACTTATTGTGATCCAACACCTCAAATGGGTCTATGGCCCAGGTTTACACTCTCAACTTGCCAATAACCCATTTGCAGCAAACCTTTTACGAGATTTAGCTGAGGATGGCGAGCATGGGAGTATCGACTTGAGTTTTGATGATGATCTTGTTGACAATGCCGTTGCCGCCGACAGCGAGGCCCCACGAGCCAGGCGTGCGGTTGACATTCGTAAGGCTCGGCTTGAGAAGGTCGAAGCACGCCAACTAGATGCGTGACCACCGCAGCAGTAATATATTCCATGTATATACGCTGTATGTAAAATATTCTATATACTCACTGCCATCCGATGTTCTGGTTTACTACTGGTGCCAAAGTATATTAATTACGAGAATAGTATATGGATATAAAATAAAGCATTTATAAACCATTCTCATAATATATATACATACACTGAACGTAGCATGGTATTTTCTTGATTTATATCTCAGAAGGGTATTTTTATTCCCGTCACGTGCGTCGCGCCGGACGAGCTATAAGTTATGATGGTAAAAAAAATAACACTGCGTCCATAAATAATATCGACACTAGTGGTATTACCATCTATCCACCTCTGTGACTGATAACCAGTTGAGAAACCATAGGCTGAGGGCATTGACCGGCGGATTCACCGATCTGACCTACCTGAAGGCCAAATTACGTCTCGCTCTATTAGTTAGGCGGTCTGGTAAGTGGCCCGGTGAAAGTACTGTAATTGATAGGGCAACGTCGTCTTGAGCACATGAGCCCACTAGCATTCATCAGCTCATCAGGGCAATGCCAGACCTAGCTCGAGTACGATATCACCACCGGTCAGGATACTGTGCACACCTCGAAACCGCGCTTTACCATGCTTTAATCTTTACTATTATCATGTTATTTGAGAGGTTAGCGGACCCTTTTCCACATCTCTGAAAATGGATATTAGAGAAGACAATGCCCGCGCTCCTAGTAGTACAAACATATGCTGGCACATTCCCCCTGGATCCTATGGTCTATTGCGACACATACCCTGTACAAGTGTTACGGCATACGTGCTAATGATGGTTGTACCTTGTTTCCATGACCATGAAGTATATGTAAATAGGCCCTATGGCCAAAAATACTGGTAAAATGACCGCCTTTCCCCCCCTTTTGTGAACTAGCTGATAATATCACGATAATACTATATCGAATAATACCTGTACCGATGGATTGTTGGACTGCTACTACTACGTCCTAGTACAGCACAGCATTGAACCCACTTATCGAATAGCCTTCTCAGGGGCCACTGACACACTAAGATTTAAGATGCCGCCCGCCCCAAGTCATATATACAACTGCGAACGAGTACACTCAAACTCTGGGTACACGTTGGTAAAGCGGTCCTCAACCACACAATAGGAACTCTTAAACACAATAATCAAATACACTAGATATAGGATGGCACCCGCCTTCCTAGAACTAGTGTGCGTGAAAGCACAAATCGGACAACTCAGGCTTAATCTCAGTGGATCGTAACAACAAGGCTACTCTACCACTTACAATACCCGGTCGCACATTTAAGTCGTAT